>PVIU01006212.1:0-104412 GCA_004026605.1 Ondatra zibethicus | reverse complement strand
GAGAGTGTGTGTGTGAGAGAGAGAGAGAAGGAGGGAGGGAGAAAGGGGAGAGAGAGTGTGTGTGTGAGAGAGAGAGAGAAGGAGGGAGGGAGAAAGGGGAGAGAGAGTGTGTGTGTGAGAGAGAAAGTGTGTGTGTATGTGTGTGTGTGAGAGAGAGTGTGTGTGTGAGAGAGGGAGGGAGGGAGAGAGAGAGAGAGAGAGAGAGAAAGAGTGTGTGTGTATGTGCACACGTGTGAAGGTCTCACATTGTAGTTCAGGCTGGCCTGAAACTCACTATGTAGCCCAGGCTGGCATCAAACTCTTAACACTTCTGCCTCAGTCTTCTGTATGGTAGAGGCGTGAGTCACCATGTCCACCTTTGCTTTGTGGAATCCTGAACTAGGAAAAGGAATGGGGGAGCTGTCTAATGAAGAAAGCTCTGCTATTCAGATAAAAAGTGCAGTAAGTGTTTAGTTGTTTCTGAGACGCACTCTTCTTTAGACAAATCCTTTCTCTAATGTCAACTTTTCTCATGGACCTAAGCTTATTTGACACAAGGACAGAGCCTCAAAGAGTGTTGGCACAGTTTCTCAGACAGCTACCTCTAAATGTGCCACAGAGTCATGTTTTAGGGAAGCGTATCTCGACTGGCACATCTTTAGTGTTTATTGGCAGTGCTCCGCAGCTCCTCTGTGTGTGTGCTGCCCAGCCCACCCCCTTCCCTAGTGGGTGTCATTTTTAGCTCATCAACTTTAAAGAGCTAACAGTCCACCAATCAAGAGTAGGGCAAATATTTTTCTCAAGCTGATTTTTCTGTTTTAATTTTTTATCTTCCAATCTGTATTTCTCTCTTATGAACTCTAGCTTTTCTGTATTGCACCCCATAATCCCAGCTGCCCCATCTTGAGCTTATGTCGAATTTCCCCTAAATCTGTTCTATTTTTTCATGTTTTAAATAAGGACTAATCCATTCAATATTTTACTTGTTGTTGGTGCTGTTTTTCAAGTCAATGATCAAATATGGTAACAGCATTGATTAAACAAACCATCTCTCTGCTGGGAACTAAAATACCACTTTCCTCACGTTTTACATATGAATAGGCTGGGCCAGGTGGCACCACCCTTTGTCCCAGTACTCTGGAGGCAGAAGCAGGTGGATCTCTCTGTTTTTGAGGCCAACCTGGTCTAAACAGAAAGTTCCAGACCGAGACCCTGTCAAAACAAAACAAACAAACACCGGGAATGGATCTTGAGTGGTTTTTGTTTTGTTTTTTGACTTCTTGGTCTCCTATTACTTGTGAACCAAAGTCATGCAGCTTTCTGAGGTCTCATCTCAGCTTCATGCCGAGCTTTAGTATCTGGCACAATCAGAGTTCCTCACAGCTAAATTTTTGCTCGTGAAATGAAAACATTTAGAATCGCTTCAACATAAATGTTAACTACTCTTTTATGACCCAGGAACACCCTGTTAATGTTCTGATTAAAATCAAGGTTCTTATCTCTTCAAAAATCGCTGACACACATGCTTATTAATTCTTCTCAAAAAAGGGCATGACACACTTCCCTGTTAGTTCAAATGTGACTTTCATAACCTGTAACAAAATGTCACGACTTTCTTTATGAAGCTCCTCTAGCTTTTGATATCTCAACAGCTAATTTTTACAATGCAATAAAATAAAAATCCCCAAAGTAATGAACACAAGCATCGTATGTTCCCTGGTTGTGCTAGGTGTCACTATCACTGTTATAGTAATTGTTATCTTTACTTAATTTTACTAAATAATTCACAGAAAAAATAAATCTTTTAAAAATTGCACGCTGATGAAACTTACTGCACTGTCAATATTGTAAAAATCTTGTTTATCCTTAAGCGAGTCTATCAATGCCCTGTAGTAAAAATCCGAGGAGACAGTGTATATACATTCGCAAGTTGATTGTGAAACGTATATGGAGATATGAAATGCCCAAAGCAGCCACACCCATCCTGCAAGAGTTTTACACTGCAGGATACCAAGATCTGTGATGATGCTCAATGACTATGGGAACAGAGAAGCAAAGCAAACCTGGACAAGCATCCCCCAGAGCAGAGCGCGGGAAAGTTCACACATCGTTCATGTCTCGCAAAATGGCATGATGACATTCTAGTCTCATTTTGTGGCTGTGACTTAAGGGCAAAGGGTTCATTTGTCTTACACTGTCAGGTCACATCTGATTGCTGAGGGACTTCAGGGCAGAAACCTGGAGGCAAGACCGTGGAGGGGTTCTGTAGCTGTCTTGACTTCTGATTTCTGGCTCACTCCCGGGCTCCTCATAACTAGGATTCTTGTTTATTCTTATTTAAAATTTTAAAAAATATTTTAAATGACACAGAATTGCATTGTTCCCCTTTCCTCCCTCTAGCACCTTTCAGCTACCTTCCCTCAAATCCCCCCAGGGCTTCCATCATTAATGTCACACGTATGTACATATGTGTCTGCATGCACAAATACACATAGAAATACAATATTCTGGGTCTTTTGTGTTGTTTGTGTGAATGTATTCATTTCAGGACTGATGACTCTGGATTGGACAACCAAAAAAAGGGGCTCATCCCTGGGTGAGGCCAACTCTCCTTCTCCCAACAGTTGTTAGTTGTCTACAGTGGGAGCCCATGGAAGGCTGCTGCCCTCTCATGTTAACGTGCCCACTGGTACAGCCATTGTCGATGAGAGACCGCTTCACAGCCGACTTCCTAGTGTTCTGACTCTTACTCTTTCTGAGCCCTCTTCTGTGCTGTCCCCTCAGGCAAAGATTCAGAACTGGGATGCTGGGGTGTCGGGGCTGTGCTCACCACAGTCTGTTTCCTCTTCTGTCACCGTCTCCATTTGATATAAAGAGTGGTTTCTTTGATGAAGGGCGGAAGCCGCACTTCTCTGTGGACATAAGATTTAAAATGCAAATTATGGTGAGCTACCAACATGATGATAGCAGACTATTTTCTTAGTCCTACTTTGAGACAGGGTTTCTCTGTGTAGCCCTGGCTGTCCTGGAACTCAATCTGTAGACCAGGCTGGCCTTGAACTCATAGAGGTCTGCCTGCCGCTGCTTCCCAAGGGCTGGGACTAAAGGCGTGAGCCACCATGACTGGCTGACGGTAGATTATTTTCTAAGGTCCATGACCTCACTAGCTCTGGATAGTTGACTAGATTACCAATAACAGGCATTTTGATTCCCTCCTATTTAGTGGGTCCTAAGCCCAGTTAGACAGCTGTTGATCACCACCAACCCTTTCCAAAAAGTGATGCTCCGTCAATTCAAAATCAGTGCACACAAAAGTTATATTTGCCTACATAAACACTCTCTATGAAATTAATTCCAGATTTATATAGGGATAGATATGAAAGCTCAAATGAAAAGCCAAGTTACAGACAACACACATCTTTGTAATCTTGAAATAAGCAGCTACTTCATAATCAGAATACAAAACCAAAATCTCTAAAGTAAAATATTCATAAACGGACCTATTTTAAAATTAAGAATTTCTCTGGGCTTGAGAAATGACTTAGTGGTTAAGAGCACTTGCTAATTTCACGGAGGATCCAGGTTCAGTTCTCAGCACCTGCACGGAGGCTCACAACCACCTGTAACTCTAGTTATAGAAGATCTAATGCCCTCTTTTGGCCACTATGGGCACTGCACTCATATGGTACAAAACAAAAACTATATATATATATATATATATATATATATATATATATATATATAGTTTTTAAAAATCTTTTTTAAAAAGAATTTCTGCTTGTCGAAACTCAATTAGTTGGTTCTGCATGAGCAAAACCAATATGCAAATGATTATATATCACCATATTTATTTTTAATTTCTATTTAGGAATATGCCATTTGGAGGACACATGCATTCTTCAACAAACTGGCAGTAAAAGAAGATCATCTTTAATTCACTAAAGAACACATAAAAATCCTACAACTTGGATCAAACTTAACCAACACCTAATGGTGACGTGGCAGAAGACTGGAGATTCACCCAAGACTAAAAAGAAATGGCAGCTCTCTCTATTTCTGTTCAGCGTTGTTCTGAAGTGTGAAGCCAGCAGGACCAGCAGGCAAAAAAGTGAAATTGCACAACATCGTGTTCGCAGAGAAGATCTGAAGGAGCCTATCCCAGTGTAACCCTTGAGAGTAAATGATTCAAAGATCAATGAACAAAAACCCAGTTGCATTTCTACATACTGATGGTAATAGATCTGAAAGTGAAATTAGGCAACAATTGCCTGAATGCTGGCACCACAGAGAACAGCATGAAGGAGCAAATTGAACAAAAGGAGGACATGATTCGCGTCATGAAACCTTCAGAGTTCTGAAAGCAACACGAATGAACATCTAAAGACAGATGCGGTCAAAAGCAACTTCTCTTTGTGGATTGGGAAACCTCGTATCATTAAGATGCAGTAGCCTCCAAATTAGTCAATAGGTTTTGTTTTTCAGAAATTAAAAATCTGACTTAAAGTTCATGTGGAATTTTGTGTTTCAAGACTTAGAATATTCAGGAAAATTTTGAGGAAGAGTAAAGTTGGAAGACTTATTTCCTCATCTCTAAGCTTGTGACAACACTCTAGCAATGACTTTGTCATTCTGATATAGGGTGGCCATATGTGGATCAATGAACGGAATTCAAAGGCAAGAAAAACACATCTATAGTTGATCCGCTTTTGTTTGTTTGTTTTGACAAGGTTGGCAAGGCGATGCCATGGTGGGAAAGAAGGGTCCTTTCCACAGTAACACTGGAACCACTGAAACCCCCACATAAGGAACAAGATTAGGCCCCTAATGTGCCAATTATGTCAATCATTGCTGTGACAAAATAGCAGGAAAAAAAACGAAGTAAAGGAGAGAGCTTATTTTGGCCTACGTCCATTGCAGCGGGGAAGCTGTGACATCAGGAACATGACGGTGAGGAGGCAGAGAAATATGGATGCTGGAGCTCTTGCTTTTTCCTCTTTATTCACTCCAGGGCCCCAGTCTACAGTGCCACCCAAATTCTGTATCCACTGGAGTCCAGCCACTCTGAAAATGCCCTCATGGCTCTCCTAGATGATTCCGTATGTATTCAAGTTGACAAGTTTAACTACTACACTTACCTTACATTGTGCAAGGAATAAAGTCAAAATGGATCACATGCTAAAGCTAAAACCTTTAAAGTATAAAAACCGTGGCAATGATTTTTTCACTATGACACTAAAACCACAGATAAGAAAAGAATAAGATAGACACATTAGATTTCATTAACATTAAATCCTAGCTTGTGGCTCAGGAGGTCATAGGCCCTAGGAGGGAACTGCCTGTTGTTTTTGCTAAATGGACATGTTGTCAAATGCCTTCTAAATATTTATGTTTCTATCCGTAGATTAGTGCTGCTTTTAGCCTTTGCCAGAGAAGCTTTCTGCAGGAGACAGAATACAGAGAACCATAATTGTCACTGTACTGAGATTAAGTGACTGTCGAGTGCTCGACATCTATATCTACTCTCATAAAGCTCAGGGGGCATCACGGAAGAGTGGGTGGAAGATGGGGAGTTGTGTGTAAGGCTGTGTTCTGAACATGAGATGGCTGCTGTACTCATGAGGTCACAGGAGCTATTGTTACCTCACAAGCTTGTCCACCAAGTGCTCCAGTGGCCAGTACTAGTTAGACTCAGTGCCGTTACAGAGAATAAAAAAGAAGACATGAAGGTGGGTGGCTTACGTGTTGGGGGTGTCTGAGGGAGCTAGAGGGAGAAGGAGAGGTGAGTATGATCAAGGAATAAATAAAAGAAAAATATTCTGAAAAATAGACTAGAACCTTTTCTGTTTTAACAAATACTATCAGGAAAGGGAAAAAAAACTGCAGAATGGGAAGACTATGTCTGATCATGGATGTAAAAAGGAACTTGTGTCTGGAATGTTCAAACCTTGCAATTCAACAAGAAAAGAAACCAACAGCCTAATTAAAAAACAAAAATCTCTAAAAAAAAAAAAGAAAAGAAAAGAAAAGAAAGAAAAAGAAAATAAATCCTCAAAAAAATTCAGCAGATACTTCCTTCAAGAAAAAATGAAATGGCCAATAAGCACTCCAAAAGACACTAAGATATCATGAATTAGAAAACTGTAAATAAAACTAGAAAACCTGCCAAGTCATCTCTTCTAGGATGGTTGTAATTTTTAAAAGCCAGCTGCAAGTGTTGGCAAGGATGGGAGAAGTTGGAACCCTCATATCTTGCTTGTGGGAATGTCAGACATGGAGGCCATCTTTGCCCACGGCTTCTTCTTCTTTTTATTATTTATTTATTTATTTATTGCTTTTCAGGACAGGGTTTCTCTCTGTAGCCCTGGCTGTCCTGGAACTCACTTGGTAGACCAGGCTAGCCCTGAACTCAGGTTCACTTGCCTTAGTTTTTCAAGTACGAGGATTCACCACCTCCAGGCATGGCCACCCCTTTGAAAGTTAAAGTTAGACTTGTCAAAGAACTCAGCATCTCTGCTCTTGGATATAAATCCACAAGAAATCAAAACATACATTACACAAAACCATAGTCATGGTCGTTCACAGCAGTGCTGTTTATAATAGCCTGGAGACAGACATGCTAAGTCCATCAGCTGATGAATTGGTAACAAACATGGTGACACAGTAGAGTAGCATTCATCTCTAGAATGGGATGAAATTTGACATACAGAGAAATTTTGAATATATTTTATTTGTGAATAGATATCAGACTCAAAAGACAGTGTGTTGTATGAGATGATCTATTGACGTGTCCAGAATAGGCAGATCTACGATGATTAAAAATTAGATTCATGGTTGACAGGGATGGAGGAGCAGGAAAAAAGGAACAATGGCAGTTAAAGATATGAGTTTCTCTCTGAAGTGAATGAAGGGTTCTGGGTGAGTGGTCAGTATGAAACTCTGTGAATATACCAAAGTAAAACGTGAACAGTGCTCCATTTTAAACAGGCAATATTAGAGGCAGGTGGATCTCTGTGAGTTCAAGGCCAGCCTGGTCTACAGAGTGACTGTTACACAGAGAAACCCTGTCTCAAAAAGCAAAAACAAAAAAAAAATTAAACAGGCAATATTAAGAAAGAGAAATAGCAAACTCTAGAGTGCTGGGGAAGGGCTCAGTCATTAAAGAGCTTGCCACGCAAACACAAGGACTTAAGTCCAGATCCCTAGCACCCACATAAAAAGCCAGGTGTGACATCTTCAAACACCTGACCTTTGATAAAGAAGCAAAAAATATCAAATGGAAAAAAGAAAGAATATTTAACAAGTGGTGCTGACATAACTGGATATCAACATGTAGAAGAATGAAAATAGATACATGTTTATCACCATGCACAAAACTCAAGTCCAAATGGATCAAAGACATCAACATAAAGCCAGCCACACTGAACCTTATAGAAGAGAGAGTGGGAAGTACACTTGAACTCATTGGCACAGGGAACCACTTCCTAAATATAACCCCAGCAGCACAGACACTGAGAGAAACAATTAATAAATTAGACCTCCTGAAACTGAAAAGCTTCTGTAAAACAAAGGACACGGTCAACAAGACAGAACGACAGCTTACAGAATGGGAAAAGATCTTCATTAACCCACATCGGACAGAGGTCTGATCTCAAAAATATACAAAGAACTCAAGGAAGCCAGGCGGTGGTGGCAGACGCCTTTAATCCCAGCACTCGGGAGGCAGAGGCAGGCAGATCTCTGTGAGTTCGAGGCCAGCCTGGTCAACAAGAACTAGTTCCAGGACAGGCTTCAAAGCCACAGAGAAACCCTGTCTCAAAAAACTTAAAAAAAAAAAAAAGGAACTCAAGAAATTGGACACCAAAAGATCACATAATCCAATAAAAAAAAAATGGAGTACAGACCTAAACAGAGAACTCTTGAGGAATCTAAAATGGCTGAAAGACACTTAAGGAAATGTTCAACATCCTTAGTCATCAGAGAAATGCAAATCAAAACAACTCTGAGAGTCCATCTTACACCTGTAAGAATGGCCAAGATCAAAAACACTGATGACAGCTTATGCTGGAGAGGTTGTGGGGAAAAGGGAACACTTCTGCTGGTGGGAGTGCAAGCTGGTACAACCCTTTTGGATGTTAGTGTGGTGATTTCTCAGAAAATTAGGAAACAACCTTCCTCAAGACCCAGTAATACCACTTTTGGGTATATATCCAAAGAATGCTCAATTGTCCCACAAGGACATGTGCTCAACTATGTTCATAGCAGCTTTGTTTGTCATAGCCAGAAACTGGAAACAACCTAAATGCCCCTTGACCGAAGAATGGATAAAAAAAAATGTGGTACATTTATACAATGGAGTACTACACAGCAGAAAAAAATAATGACATCTTGAATTTTGCAGGAAAATGGATGGAGCTAGAAAACATTATTTTGAGTGAGGTAACCCAGACACAGAAAGACAATTATCATATGCACTCACTCATAGGTGGTTTTTAAACATAAAGCAAAGAAAGCCAGCCTACAAACCACAATCCCAGAGAACCTAGACAACAGTGAGAACACTAAGAGAGACTTACATAGATCTAATCTACATGGGAAGTAGAAGGTAGAAAAAGACAAGATCTCCTGAGTAAATTGGGAGCATGGGGACCTTGGGGGAGGGTTGAAGGGGGAGGGGGAGAGATAGGGAGGGGAGCAGGAAAAATGTAGAGAAAAAATGTATAAAAAAAAAAGCCAGGTGTGGCCGTGTCTGTAATTCCAGACCTGGGGAGGCAGATACAGGGAGATCCTTTGAGCTCACTCACTAGCCAGCCTCACTAAATGGGTGAACTCCAGGTTCAACGAGAAAGCCTGTCTCAAAAAATAAGGTGGAGAATAATGGAGAAAGACATCCAGTGTCAACTTCTGTCCTTTGTGCCAGCACACACAAGTGCACACAACCATATGAACATATATACAACACACACACACACACACACACACACACACACACACACACACACACTACTGTCTGTGAAAAACTCCTCGGAATCCACATCATCGGAGGGGTAGAGGCCGTAGGTACAGAAGAGAAATTACATCCAGAGCGTACAAAGGCAAACCATGAGCCAAGTCTAGAGTGGGAGCTGCAGAGGCGGCACGGTCGCCTACCACCTATACTGGATGGCTTATGCCATGTGTAACTCCAATTCTGACCTCCTCAGCCTCATAAACAGAAGCAATAAAAATAAAGGCCCACGGGGAGGTAGTGGGGGACAGGAAAACTATACGGACATTTCACAACAAAGGATACGCGGCTCGCCGGGAGATAAATGAAATATTCCCAACCTCATTAGTGGCCATGAAAATGTAATACCCTGCCTAATTCTTTCACCACTCCCAACCCTGTCCCTAGGCACTAACTGTTAATCACCCACTGTAATGGCTGTGATGTAAGACCCCAGGACCCTCTGCAGAATTGCCGTTCCAGGAAGAGGTGCACAGCTCTGATTGCTTGCTCGCGTTTCATTTTGAATATGGCTTCTCTCAGTCTTACGCTTGTGGAACTCACTTCTTCTGTGTGTATAAGGGGTCTGTTATTTGGGTTGCTAGACTGTGTCCCAGAGTCGGACTGAATCACCATTTGCTTGTTCATTATTTCTGTTATGAACTTTTTCGGATCATTCCCAGTTCGTGGCTATGGCAACACTCCAGGCCGAGGGAGAGAAGCCCCACACATGAGAATGTGTGCTGCGTGGCTCCCTTCTGTGGGCTAAGCCCTCTGTCGTTCAGGAGGAAACACGCTGGAGGCTTCTGGATGCTGGCTGGCGTGTGTTTCTTCTTGGTGGAATGTTGAGTGTGGGCTCTCTGTCAGGGTGAGTACTGAATACACTTGGGATTTAGCTCTTCCACACGTCAAACACAGCCTACTTGGGAAACTCAAAACCCACTTGGGACCAAATCAGGCAATATATTTTCTTTGCTGTCCACAGGCTACTGAAGCAAGCAAGCTGGAGCTGCCCCAGGGAGAAGCTGGCCCCAGGGACACTGGTCTCCAGGCTTAGTCGCAGGCTGAGCACTTCTGCGAGGCTGTTCTGCCTTTTGGATTTGTTCCAGGCCATCCTTGGTTCATAGGCGACACACAGTACTTTGGGTCTTTGCCCTCTCCTCAGAGCTGTTGGTGATGGCTCTTTTTCTTAAATTCCTAACTATGTGTATTGAGATTTCGTAGTCGGAAAAAAAGTTGAATTCCCCGTTTACTATGAACTTCCTCTACTGAAAGGATACTCTCAGCAATGATGGGTGTGTTTAAAATGACCTTGAGAAGACCATTTCTTTTTTTCCTTCTGTCTTTTTCCCCTAGCTTCCTTCCTTAATTTATTTACAGTACTGGGGTTAAACCCAGAGCCTTTAACATTCTAGCTAGCAAGTACTCCACCACAGAGCTACACCCTCGGTCCTGAAAAGGTCTTTCTTCACTTCTATTTAAAGATATATTTTTATTCTTTTTAATTATGTGTGTGCAGGGATCATGTGCGCTAGGGTGCAGGCACCTACAGAGGCCAGAGGTGCTAGATTTGACATGGGTGCTGGGAACTGGACATGAGCCCTCTGTCCTTAGCCGCTGAGCCCATGCTCCAGTGTCCCCTTTGAATTATTAACAGCTCTGGGATTGAACCCAGGGACCTGTATGTGATAGGCAAGAGCTGATGGGGAGCCATATCCACAGAAAGAGTGTCTCTTAACTCCTAAGTCCTGTCACATAGACACCAAATAGTTGTCCCATTATACTTTTGAAATAAATCAGAATTAAAAGCCCGGAGCAGTGTTATCTCTGCTCCGAAGGACAGCTTTTTGCAGAAGCATCTCCTAATGTCTTCGTGCACCAGGGCCCCGTCTGCCATCTTCACTTGTCCATCTAAGATTAGTTTCATAATATATTTTATTAGAAGAAGTATTTTTAAAGCAGGTGCCTGTAAATGTGGCATATGGACTATCCTTGCCATTGTAGGACACCTCCCTGTTTTTTACATTCACTGTCTTCCAGAGAAAACACTAGCCCTTTGGAAACTAATTAAACAGGTTTAATTGCACAGTCATATCTCAATTATGCCCCATGTGGGTGAGCCATTACTATGAACATTTAGGATCTTGTATATGTGTGTGGTTTTTCAAGGTAGGGTTTCTCTGTGTAGCCTTGGCTGTCCTGGAACTCACTCTGCAGATCAGGCTGGCCTCAAACTTACAGAGATCCACCTGCCTCTGCCTCCTGAGTGCTGGGATTAAAGGTGTGCGCCACCACTGCCTGGCTAACATATAGTATTTTTAATCTCCAAACGGCCTTTTATTCTGTGCAGTCAGCTTCTCATTTTTTGCCTATAATGTCCATTGGCCACTTACATGTTGACCGCTGCCCTACCTCACTCCCACCATGGCCTGAAACATGCTGCTAGTTCTTTCTTCAGAAGTTCAGAAGTCTCCTTAGACTGTCTCAGTAGCCAACGTCCATACGTCTGGATCGATCGATCCCTAAGCTACGCACATCAGATTTCTTTTGCCCTTCTGGAAAACTCCTCCCATGCTTGAACAATTGGGCCATCTGCCTAAGTCTTCCCATCTCACTGGCTCTCACTCCTGAGACTGGAGAGGGGAAGCAGGATGGGCCATCTGCCTAAGTCTTCCCATCTCACTGGCTCTCACTCCTGAGACTGGAGAGGGGAAGCAGGACATGCTGGTCAGCTTGTAGCTTCGCTCCCCATTCCTATGAAACTGTGAGGAAAGAAACATCATAATTCACTGTCCACTCTATGTTTTGCTGAGTTCAGACAAAATCTAAGAAACAGCCATAGCAAATAATGTTTGACACAACTGCAGAGAGTTAAAGAGAGAGGCACCAAGTGGACTGATATTTGTCATCCACTGGAGGGGCAGCCATAAAGGGCAGCCCAGTTATCTGGACCAGTTGTCATGTTGTACCTTCAATGTAAACCCAAATTACAGGAACCACACCTTCCTGAGTTCTCTACAAAGTCATCAGAGCCTTCCTCCTGCTTCTGAACTTTGGCAGTTGGAGGTAAGAGCAGCAGGTGTGGAGGTGAGCCTGTGGGGGTTAAGAGCAGCAAGCATGGCGGTGAGCCTAGGTAGCGGAAGTGAGCCTAAGTAGTGGAAGCCAGATATAGAGGCTCTTTCAGGGCCCTAAGAAAGATGTCCCTTTGTTCCTGCTCTCTCTCTCCTTCCAGCCCTCTTTGTTAGTCTATGATAAGACACCATGACCTTCCTGCCTCTGCCTCCTGAGTGCTGGGATTAAAGATGTGCAACATCTTGCTTGGCTGAGAGCTTACATCTTGATCAATAAGCACAAGGCAGAGAGAGCTAACTAGGAATGGGTGGGTGTTTGGAAGCTCCAGGGTGATGCACCTCCAACAAGGCCATGCCTCCTAATCCTTCCCAAACAGTTCCACTAACTTGGGACCAAGTATTAAATCATATGTGTCTGTGGGGATCATTCTCATTCAAAGTCTCTCTCTGTCTCTCTGTCTCTCTCTCTGTCTCTCTCTCTCTCTCTCTCTCTCTCCATCTCTGCCTCCCTCTCTCCCTCACTCCTCTTTCTTTCTCTCTCTCCATCCTTAGAAGCAAAGTATTCTGCAGCAGTCTGAGAGCAAGTCCAAGTCACACAATGCTGTTTTCCCTATGAGATCTTGCCACCTTTCCAGTCCGCTATCTTTTGGGAAACAGCAGTTTCATGGGGCTTCTTCTGCCTAGCACACCGCCCAAGGGAACAGGGCTCAGAAGCTCCTTTTGGAAACTATAGCACTGCTGTTGATCTTCCCAATAATTCTTCTACTCCATCGAGTATGGGAAATCTTTCTGGACTAGGGACTGAGGGTGAAGGGCAAAGCGGTCCACTGGTCCTCTGGGACCCCCTCCTTGGTCTGCAGTGCATGCATCCTTCTATAATTCTCATGTACCAAACACTGGCAATGCCTAAGCTGCTACCTGGAGCTGCTTTTCCTCACAACTGCAGTTTTCCTTCTAAGCAATGTGAAAAGCCTGCTGATGCAAAGGGAAAGAATAGTTTGGGCTAGTACTTCAAATATTACCCATCCTCCCCAAAATAAGTCCTAGGTCTTTTGTGCCTGTGACTGCTTAAATAACTGGTAAAAACAAGGTCCAGCTGACCCAGTCATTTGTTATGGCTTCCTGAGTTTGCGTCATGCTTTTCACAAAGCAGGACCTTCATAGCCCAGCAAGGATGGCTTGAGTTGAGCTGTGGCCACGGTCATTTCTATAGCATGGGGCTACACTTTTGCAGATGAAGACATGACTCTTGGGGCAGTGGTCTCTGAGCCTCTCATTGAGATCTCTGAGCCAAGATCCCACATGATGCCAGTGGATAAAGTATAGATGGTATCCAAGATCCCTTGGAACTTGTCACCATGTCATCTACTCCAATATCCTTTCACACCGAGCAAGTTGTTTAAAACGGCTTGGATCTTGGGAACATTTATCACCTTCACTTCCTCCCTTCCTGACAGCTATGTGACAGGAATCACGGGAATGCCAGGCGGCTGTCACTGTCAAAACAATAGTTTATTGGACTTGAGGCACCTTCGCATCTGTTGTCACAGTGCTCCAAACACTTGGTCTCAGAACTAGAACCCTCAGGTGGTGAACAAACACAAAGTGGAGACTAGCCTTTTGTTTGCTTCTTTCATTTTCTGAGACAGGGTTTCTCTGTGTAGCCCTGGCTGTCCTGGAACTCACTCTGTAGACCAGCTGACCTTCAACTCAGAGATCCACTCGTCTCTGCCTCCTGAGTGCTGGGATTAAAGGTGTGCACCACCACTACACAGTGAGAAACTATTCTTTTGGTTTTTGATTTGATACAGGGTCTCATTCCATAGTTCAGGCTGTCCTTGAACTCATGGCAATCCCCCTCTACCTCAGCCTCCCAGGTGATGGGATTCCCAAGAAGTTGTTCTTTTGCTCTTGCCTGGACTGCTTGATGGTATGCTATATGAACTGGACATGCAGGACCCACAGAAAAATGACTGCTAAACTTGCCTAAAGGTGAGACAGTCCTTCAGGGTTCCTGCTTCATAAAAGCGTCTGCCAGACATTCTGCAGGACACAGAAGAAAGTGACTGACAATCTTCCAGTATAGGTGGAAGTGTCTGAAATTTCCTGCTTCATGGAAAAGTCTGTTGGATACTATGGACCTGTTAGTCTAAAGACTGAATGCTCCAGCATTACAGAAGAACTTTGGGTGACTGTCCAGGCAGCAAGATGTCTCTATCAATTCCAGAGTTTTGGAAGTTGCTTATAATGCACTTCCTGTTTACTTAGGTAATATTATATCCTTCTGGAGTCTTTGATGGAGTTGAAATTATAGTTTTCCTTTGTTAAGATAAAAGATAAAGTAGATATAAATATTGTAGCTGTAATTATTGCTTGATACCTGTCTTGTTATATGTAATTTTACTATGTTAAAGTTAAAACTTTCCTTTTTATTTAAACAGAAAAGGGGAAATGGTGTAGGAAGTCCTTCTGTCTATGTGTTGCTTTTATTGGTTAATGAATAAATCTGTTTTGGCCATTGGCTTAGCAGAATAGGGCAAGGCAGGAGTTCTAAGATAGAGGAGGAGAGAGTAGGCAGAGTCAGGGAGAAGCCATGTAGCCACCACTGGGGACAGATGTGCTGGAACATTACCTAGTAAACCACAGCCATGTAGTGATACACAGATTAAGAGAAAGAGGTTAGTTTAGGATATAAGAGCTAGCTAGCAATATGCTTAAGAGATTGGCCAAACACAATTGCAAATAATATGGTTTCTGTGTGATTATTTCATGTTCTGGGCAGCCGGGAACTAACAAGCGGCCTCCCCCAACAGGTCTTTCCTCTAAATTGAAGCATTCCTTTCTGAGGGGGTGGGAGAGGCCCACAAGACTCAGAAAATAAACTAGACTTACAGATGTTCCCCTGATGCCATGCCCAAAGGTATAAAATCAGTGAGCAATTGCTGGGCAGAGGAGACTCTCATTAGGCTAGCTGCCCGCCTTGCAAGGTGCTCCAGGCATGAAGCTTTCACAAATCCTCACCCATTCTGGAGTGGTCTTTCCAGTGCTACAGCCACACTCAGCCATACTCCTGAAGCCACGCAATAATTCACTGCTTCCATTCCACTTGGATAAAATAAATTCTTCGGTCTATCCTAGTCTGTTGTCTGGGTCCTATCTGGGGGTGAACTGACATCACATAACACATGGGACAGTGTTCTCATTTTCAACAGAAAACTCTTCTCATTCCTTCTTATTTTGTCAAAGTCTTCTCTGTATCCAGCCTAATGTGGCAGTCCCAACACTGGGCTGGGTCTTTAGTTATTTCTCTAGAATCTCTCTTCTTCTCTGGAGTCTCCCTGGAAAGGAAAGGGTAGGCCTTAAACCATCTAGGATATATTTCTGGAGTCAAGATGCACTTAAAATTGAAAACATGCACATGTGAAAGGGAAAGGATTAGCATGATCCCAGTTAGTTAATGTATCTGGACTCCTACCTTCATGTGTGAAATAAGGGATTCAGGGAAGCAAAGTCAATGAAGCCATGAGAATGTTCAGAGAAACCACTAAGATAAGCACCATTACTCCAAAACCGATGGAACCATGTTGGTGTTATCTCTTTACTGTGGTCGGGGAGATGGCTCAGTTGGTTAAGTGCTTGTTATGAAAGCTTGAGGGCCTGAGTTCATATACCCAGAACCCCCCAAAAAAGGAGGTTATGGTGGTGCTTGTCTGCCATCCCATAACCAGGGAGGTGGAGACAGGAAGATCTTGGGGGCTCTCTGGCTAGTCACTCTAGCTGAATAGGAAATTTTCAGGTTCACTGAGAGATCTTGTCTCAAAAACTAAGGTAGAAAGCAATTGAGGAACACAGTTGACATTGATATCCAGCCTTCACATATGAGTGGACATTCACATATACTATGTGTGTGTATGTATGTATATATGTATATATACGTACACACACAAAGAAAAGAAATCATCCTTTGGTTATTCCGGCTGCAGGGTGGGAACCAATTGTTGGAAATTGGGTCTTAGGATTATGTTGTCTGCATTAGTTATCTGTTGCCTCATAACAAGTTACACATATTAATAAATACTTATTACCTCATAGTTTCAGAAAGTGGGGAATCCAGATGTGACTTGCTGATTGACTTAGGTCTTCTTTCAAGAAGTGGCAATCAGGATGCAGCCATCTCAAGGACTGACTGGGGTCACTGAGTTGGTATGCAAGCTCAGAGATGCTGGCCATTTCTCAAGGTTATTGACCAAGGGCTCTAGTTTCTTACTGTCTAGACCTTTCAGAGGGCTGTCCATGTGGCATCAAACTTTCTCCAGAGGATCTAATGGAGAAAGAAGGTGACAAGAAGGAAGTCACTTTTTAAATAACCCAATCTTGGAAGTAATGAATGACCATCCTTGTGGTCTAGTTGGCTTTTTGTTGCTGTGATAAATGCCACTACCAAAGGCAATTGGGCATGAAAGGGTTTATTTTAATTTTACAGTTCATAGTCAATCATGGAGGAAGCCAGGCAGGAGCTCAAGCTGGGTAGGAACTCAGCATCAGGAACTAAAACAGAGACCATGGAAGAACACTGCTTACTGGCTTGCTTCCCCTTAGCTTGCTCAGCTAACTTTCCTACATATCCCAGGACCACCTGCTTCGCTGTCCCAACCACTTACACAGCCCACAGTGGGTGGAGCCCTCCTGAGCCCTCCATCAATTAGCAACCACGAAAATATCCCACAGATGTGTCTACAGGCCAGTGTAAAGGATACAATTTAATCTCAGCTGAGATTCTTTCTTCCCAGATATGTCTAAGTCTGTGCCAGGTTGACAGAAACTGACCAGCACACCCTGGTACAGTGAAGGTGTGAGAACCAGGAATTGGAGATTACTGGGGGCCATCTTGGAGGTTGAGGACCATGAAACCTTAGAGATTCAAAAGTCTCACTCCCTCTGTAATAGTAAAGAAAGCCGAGGCCTAGAGGAGTTGCCTTTGCCAAGATCACATACCATAGGTTGATATCCAAACCAGGACTTGGATTAATACTGTCCACAGTTTAGGACTATGTAATTTAGAAACAATGTGTTTTGCTTTTTCAGTGCTTATTGAAAGCAAGGACTGGGGCAAACAGCCTGGAGACTATGGGATGAGGAATACAGCAATGGTCCTTACCCACAAGGTCACAGCCCTGCTGTAGAGTAGTTTAGACTCAATGGGAAGACAGGACAGAACAAAGCACCTCACACCCAAGAGTGGCAATTGAAGACCCTCGATGGTTCAGAGTTTAAAGGCGGAGTCAGAGAAGGCTGCGTGGGTGAATGGTCAAGTGTGACTTAGTCTAAAACCAGTGTGAATACATTTAGGCTGATGGAGATGAACGAGACGGATCTAGGATGGGAGTCCATGACTTGATCCAAGTCTCCAGATCTAAGTCTGTGAGGTGTAGATTATGACAGTATTCACTGAAGTTCAGGGCTGGATCACTGCTAGAGATGAATTGCTGCGATCTGGAAGGAGAACCTTGGCAGCTTTTCAAGGACTTCAGTGGCCTTGGCTGCCAGCACCACACACACACACACACACACACACACACACACACACACAAATTTAAGTTTATTTGTTGAGAATTTCATAGTGTATACAATGTATTTTCGTATTACCTACCCCCTTCTTTCCCCCTCCAACTCCCCCTGAGCTTCCCCAACATATCCTCCTCCCAACTTCATCTCTCTCCTTTTTTAACGCATTGAATCTGACTAGTGCTGGGTGCGTGCATGGTGCCATCTGAGAGATAATGGGCAGCCCACCTAGATCACCCTCCTGCCCCACAAAGTCCTCAGGACATTTGGAAAGGTGATCAACATCTGTAAAGGTCAGAGGTCACGAAGACCGTTGTAGAGCAGTGTCTGCTGGAAGTGACAAAGCCGTCACATTGATACTCACACCGTCCATGCTTGGCTGACTGAGACCTGCACATGATCAAGCCAGTCAGCATCCCAGCATGGACAGGGAGGGCCACACAAGGCCACTACTATTTTGACCAGCAGTGCTAATATTTTGTGATAGAGGAATTTGTATCAGCACCCAGACCGTGGTTATCCTATGTCATTAAAGCAAGCTCCAAATTGGTGAGCGCAGCCACAGAGCCAAAGTCTGTTCTTTTGGGAGAATGCTCCTTGCCCACTAACATCCCTGCCTGGGAGTCGATGTGTGAGATTCCCTCATGGGGAGATGGTAAGAGGTTAGATAGGGTAGGCCCAGGCTGAGTGCTTCATTATCCCAACCCCAGAGCAGGAGCTTTAGGGAGGTGGAACTTGAAGGGAGGCGGGGGAGGTCTATTAGACAACACGTTCACTCCATCTATTCTCCATGGTGTGTAGG
This sequence comes from Ondatra zibethicus, assembly GCA_004026605.1. Classification (NCBI taxonomy): domain Eukaryota; kingdom Metazoa; phylum Chordata; class Mammalia; order Rodentia; family Cricetidae; genus Ondatra; species Ondatra zibethicus. Next base: position 86,012 of record PVIU01006212.1, on the reverse strand, counting down.
AAGGAGGTGTGGATGAATGTTTAAAACAGTAGCTGGAGTCCTGGGCCCAGACATAGCGATAGCCACTGCTCTGCACCATGCCACGCTCCTGGCCGGGTGCTACTCAGGCACCTCTGGCACCTAGCAGTCAGACACCATTAGGGCGAGCAAGCACAGGGTGGGAAGGTGGGAGAGAGACAGAGAGGTGCCGCAGTTCATGGGCTAGGGAGAGAGGCAGATCTGAAGAGGTGAGGGTAGTGAGGAACAGGCTAACATGAATGGCCTGCTTGCCACCTGAGTCCAAAGTGATGTCCAGGCCTGGGCTATTGCCAAGGGCCAATCTTGGTCCAAGGCCCTGAGGTGATGCCTGTGACTCCTGTCTCCACTGAAGGCCATGCAGAAGCCTGCAGTCTGGGCCACCACCTGGGGCCAGGTTGGTGTCTGAGGGCCACATTGCCATGGAAGTCATGCCAAACTGAGTGGCCTGCACCACCACCTGGGGCCATGGTGACATCATGTCTGGGGGTATATGTTGATGTCTGGTGGCCCATGGTGCCACCAAAGGTCACATGGATGCTCAGGGTCTAGGTTGCAACCTGTGACCATGTTGGTGTCTGAGGGCTGTGCTGCTTCCAGGGCCACGCCCAGTTGAGTGGCCAGCACTGTCACTTGGGGCCATGGGGTCATCTGGGCCAGGCCTGCTGAGGGACATGTTTGGGTCTGTAGCCCTACAGCAGCCAGGGTCTGAGTTGATGTCCATAACTCCTGATATCATTGAAGGCTGTGCCAATGCCAGGGGTCTGGGCTGCCACCTGGGTCCATGTTGGTGTCAAGGGCCAAATACTCTCAGGGGTCATGCCAAACCAGGTGGCCTGTGCTGCCACCTGGGGTCATGGTAACATCTGAACCCAGGCTGTGTCCTAGAACCATGGCTGGGTTAATGGTCCTACCATAGATCTGTATGGATGCCAGTGCCCCTTGTTACCATCCAGGGCCATGTGAATGCCTGGGGTCTGGCCAGCCACCTGAGACCATGTTGGTGTCCAAGGGCCATGCTGATACCAGGGTCATACTAATGTGGGTGGCCTGTGCTGCCACCAGGGCCATGGCGATACCCAGACCTGGGCTGATGCTGAGGGCCATGTCTGTACCCATGGTCCTGCTGTGGCTGGGGTCTGTGTCAATGTCCTTGGCTCTTGTTACCATGGGTGCTATAGGAACCAAGTGTGTTGAAATCCAAAGGTTGTGCTGAGCTGGTCCCTCCCCTCACTGGGCCTGGGATAGCTGGCCCTGCCACTCCTTGTATACTGCAGCAGGAGAGCTGGCCCCCAGACACAGGAAAGATGGCTCCACCCCTTACCATGGGTGAGCGCCTTACCTGGATGGGCAGCACACTAGAGCCGACCCTGTTGTTGGGCATATGGGTGAGCCGGCCCTATGCCTGAGAGCGAGAGATGAGCCTGCCCCCCCATCATCTGCCATATGGTGGCACAGGAAAGATGCCCTCCCCCCACTCTTGCTACCTGTGGTAGTCAAGAAAGTTGACCCCTAGGGTTAAGAGAATAGGAGAACTAGCCCTGCCTCTCACCAGCTACAGTGCACAGGAGAGGGGACCTTGCACCCTGCTAGGGCAGCGTTGTTACTGGTGAGCCAGTCCTGAGGGCATGAGAGAAGGAGAGCTGCCCTCCTTTGCTTGCCCCTATAGCAATCAAGAGAGAGGGCACTGTACTCTGCCTGGGCAAGACAGAGGAGTTAGCCTTGGTGGTGTGAGTGTGGGTGAACCAGACCCGAGGGCTTGAGAGCGAGGCAGAGGCCCCAGCTCCTTGCTGCAGAGGCCTTGAGTCAGACCAATAACTCATGGCAATGAACGCTTGCAAGTGTAGAAGAAGGGACTAAAGGGTGAAGTGTGTGACACACTGGGCCACTCTACAGCGTCCTTTCCTTTGTTTGGGTTTTGTTTGTTTTTTATTTTTCATTTGTTTTGCTTTGTTTGATTTTTGTTTTTTCTTTTAAGTTTTGTTTTGTTTTGGGGGGAGAGGTTGAAAGGGCAGAGAGCAGATTCAAAAGGGGGGATGGAGGAGATGGGTGGGATCTAGATGCACGATATGAAATCCACAAAGAATCAATAAAAGTTAAAAATAATAATAGCTGGCACTGTTTGGTGACGACTTGGAGGTTAGAAAATCAACTCTGCGTACTAGTAAGTGGAGGTGAGCATTTTAACCAGGCAGCTACCTCCACAGTCTCTCTATCTTTTGACAGGGATGTCACTGGCAACAAGAAGGCTGTTACCAAATATTGTCCCTTGATGTTGGGCCAGACCTGTGAATCAAAATAAACCTGTTTTCTTTATTCCTTACTCAGGCCGAAATATTGTGTTACCAGCAAGAGAAACTGGACCAAGATTATACCAACCATTCAGAAGCAAAATAAGTGCTCGAATTTCCCTGGTGTAAGTAGCTGCCATCTCCCTGGGGAAGGATAGGGATCACATTTATTTACGTGTCAGAGGTGGTTGGATCTTTCCTCTGGTGGGTGGGTTCTGGGTCAAAGAACTGACTCAGGCCCAGAAATTCAGCAGTGATTTTCTATGAGGAAAACAGGATTATGATTGCACAGCCTTGTTTTAAATGCTGTATATTTAGGGATGCATTTACAGGTAGCCTGTTTATCTTTCCATTAAGAACATTATGTTCTATGAGTCATCCCTGTATACTTCTCCCCACAGTTCCTGCATGCACACACACACACACACACACACACACGCACGCACGCACGCACGCAGCCATTCTGTGCTTGCAGCTCATTAGAATAAGTATACTCACCTCATAGACTTCCATTTGCCCTTTGCTACCCAATATTTCTCAAAATCCACTCCTTGTGCTAGTAACAGTAGCATCGCTCAGACACTTCAGAAATACCCACTGTAGGGCTAGGCTGGGGCTCAGTGGTAGAGCATTTACCTAGGGTACGAGAGTCCCCAGGTTGGCCCAGCCAGGTAGATCCTCTGTGTTCACATTCTGTTCTAAGTTGCTTGGTGTTTACTAAAGTAAGAGTTCAGCTGCAAGAGTCTGGGGAAAAGAGAGAAAGGGGAGGCACACTGTTCTCCTCTAAAGCTCCAAGAGTCCATGCTATTAAGTCCCTCATCCTATGCCCCTCCCATCTGGTTGGTGCTCCAATCCATTGAGAGGAAGTCTTAGCAATCATGTTTGGGGGCTCCAGTGACGCACACAGTTAGCGCGAGGTACTTATATAACCATCATGCTTGGACAGCACACCAGGCAGGACCTTAGAAGCGTCCCACCTGCTATTAGCAATGAACAATCCAGGAGGGAGTTTAGATGACAGTGGCATAAAAAAGAGCGCTTAGGAAGAAAATTAGCAAAAAAAAAAAAGCACAAGGTGCGAGCGGGGATGATGATAAAATGTTGTCGAAGTAAGCTGTTTCGTAAACAACTAAATTTGGGCAGAGAGATGGCGCCGAGGGTTGAGACACTTGCCACCAATCCAGACGGTCTAAGTTCAATCACTGGGCACCACACGGTGGAAGAAGAGAACTGATCCCCGCAGATTGTTCTCTGGCTTCCTCAGGTGCTCTGCAGCACACACAAGAAATAAATGATTAAAAATAAATAAGAATGGAAAGGCATTCCTTCTATTAGGATGGTAACACATGCGTGTGCATGCTTACACACACACATCCATGTGTGCACATTGTACATGTATCTGTACTTCTCTGTCAGCTTCCCTATCTGCTCACAGGTGTATTCTGCTGCCTCCATCCAGCCTTCCTTCTAGGCGCCCTTCCCTGCTTTTTATGAGATCAGACTCAATCCTTATACTCCCAAGACAAACACTTTACTGACAGAGATATCTTCCCAGCCTAAAACCTCCTAAGCTCCGTGACTCTGCTGTTTAAAACCCTCCCCGGCCTTGGATTTTAGAGAAAAGCAGAGTCCTTACCTGCCCCATCCTTGTGTGGTGTGGAGCCCTGTGTGTCTCTGCTCTAAGCACATTGGCTGGGCCAATGGGAAGGGACTGGTGGGAAGAGGAACTGGGAACTCCCTGGAGCATTCGTGTTCCCCATCTTGACAGCGGTGGTAACACAGCTGGACACATCTTTCAAATGCCGAACACTGAAGCGGGCGAATTCCTCATGTAAAATGTACCTCAATACTGTTCATCTGAGATAAGTCTGTCCCAAGCAATGCTATCTGTAACATTACCTGCTGGAGACATTAATTTTGGTTTTTAAGTATTTGAAATCAAGCACACACTAGGAAGATTTTGAGTCTTCAACCACACCTAAAATTATTTTCTCCTTGGTGTTGCCTCTCGGTGCTCCCTGTTGGGGTTGAGTAGAGAAGCAATATGGGTGATGAGGCGTGGCTACCCTTCTCTGCTCTGTCATTGAGAAAACTTGTCAGTGGACACAAGCAAAAGGGAATTACATTCTGCATTGTGTACTCCTGCAAATGCACACACACACACACACACACACACACACACACACGCATGCACGCAATGTCTTGGTTTTGATCCCCAGCATTGCATAAACTTTGTGGCACATACCTGTAATCCTAGCACTCAGGGGTGGGGCTAGGGGCTGTTAGAAGTTCAAGGTCATCTTTGGCTATACAACAGACTGGCCTGGCTAGAGATACTCCCCCCTCCCCCCAGAGCCCCGACAATAGAAAGAGAGCATATTTTTATGTCCTAGGTTTGGTCCCTATCACCTCATAAACCCAACAGAAGCCAACAATGGGCATGCCACCCTGATGACATCATCTAATCCTGTTTGTTTATTTATTTATTATTTATTTGTTTGTCTGTTCATTAGCTAATCTGAAGCTCTATGTTGAAACACATTAGCTGGATTAGGTCTCTATTCTCTTAAGGTCCCCACTGTTTGAATTAAAACTCCAGCGAGTCTCAGAGGGAACAAACCACAGTGAGCCACAGCTGGTGTCTACTGCTAGATACAAACAGGCATCAGTGCCCGGGGATCCAAAACACATCGTGTCTTGTTAGAGGAGGGACTGCTGGGGTTCGTGGCACAAGCAGACACCAGGCGTGAGACACAGCAGGTTCAGAAGAACAGTCTGTACAGAGCAGAAACGGTTGCCGAATGAATCCTGGATGTCATTGAGGGAGGGAACAGATGCGGTGGCAGACGGGGGCAAGCAGTCCTCTGTGAAGCCTCAAGTCTTAGGAGCGGGTGTATGGGGAGCTAGGCCGTCTCCCTTTTTTTCTAAGTTCCTAGGAGCCACCTGGCACCAGATACACAAGAGGGATTCAAAGCCAGTCTCTGAGTGACTGCAGCAGGAGTCACTAACATCCTCCAGGGGGAAGGGGCTTCTAGGACTACTGGGTGCCAATATGCTGTTCTTCTTTAAAAGTAATGAGTCTGTTTTTAGTTCTCAGTTAAAAGCAAGCATCTTGTGCCTGTCAGGAAGATTAGCTAAGGGGTGTTTCCTAGCCCCTGGAGGGGGCTCCCCAAGTTCATTTGTAATGTATATGACATGACTTTCCAAATTAAGACAGGGGAGTTATGCAACTTAAGGTACTGAACATTTTTTTTTTCACATGACAAACGCTATTTTTATACCTTTTGAAAAGACAGCCTAGACCCCAGCAAACAGCTGCTGGGCTCCTATGAACCAGTGATAAGCAAGCCATCCGCCCATCAGAAATAGCCAGAAGCACCAAGAGCCGATTGGGGAACGCCCTGGGCTCTACCAGAGCGGCTGGGTTCAAACAGGTTTCCAAATGCAACAGGCATGATGAAGCTGTGTCCTGGGGCCCTCCCATTCTCTAGTCCTTCTAGCAGCCCCCCCGAGGAAAGCTCTACAGAGGAGGAAACTGAGTCTGGACAAGGGAAGTTCAGTCCCTTGTCCCCAGCCCACCTGAATTCTGATGAGTGTCAGGATTCTGGGAGCTCTCCTCCTCTCCTCGTCTTTCCTGAAACAGCTCTCTGGCCATCTGTCTCCAGGGGATGCCCAAGCACTGAGCTTCCAGTCTTTTTACCCTCGAGAATATTCCACATTTACTGAGGGCTGTGGGTCAGGCCCTGGGCATGTGCTCATTATCCACTCTCACAGCTCAGAACAGTGATTGGCGCGTGGTGAGGGGGTGTAAGCCAGTGTCCTCTCTGTGGTCCTGGGCAGGTACCATCGGCTTGGAGTGCATGGCCCCAGCCATCTCTATTTGACAGGCTCCCCAGGATACCTCTGTGCTACGCCATAGAGAGGTGCTCTGTTCTCATCACACTGGTAAGGAAATGGGCCTAGAAATCTTGTTGGGTCCAGGTCACATAGGTATCTACTGCCACTATTCAGTCCTTACTGCCAGTCCTGTGGTGGTCTCTTCTCTGCAGTTGCTTGTTTTCTACCAGGAGGGGTCTGTTGTGGGCAGATGTTCTCAGACTCCTCCTCCTAACTTGAAAAAGACCCCATATTCCCACTTCTCCAACTCAGCACAGAGGCCCCTCTTGCTCCTCGGTACTTTCCATTATAGGTTAGCTATGAGACCCTGGGCTTCCCCTGCAGAGAGCATCCTTCTACCCTCAAGGTTGCGGAGGGGGTTGTTTGGCGAAGTCATTCAGGAACCCCTTTGGCTCTCCATTCTCAGAGTGCTCCCTGCCGGAAGATCTTCACAACTTTCGGATTTCACTGAAAGCCCACTTCTTGTTTTCCTCCAATTCTGCACTAGTACTGACGTCTTTGCATCTCCACCTAATTTCTGCTTTGAGCCTCCATTTCCACAGGATAATGGGAACTCAAACTCTATCAGTTCACGTGTCTGATCCTCTTCTCTGGAGGGATTTAAACAGCCACAAAGGACCAGGGTTGGGAGCCTACCTGGTCTTCATGTCACCTCTCTCTGCTGACATTCATTACCCTTCCCTAGGAAACCTTATTTTCACCAGCCTAGGCAAAGCCTGGAACAAGGTTGTTGTGGAATATAGGCTGAAGATGTGTTACCTTCATTTATGCTGTGGGATATTTATTTATTGATGCAAAGATGAGCTGCAGTCTTTTATGTTACATTTGTTAAAACTCTGTGAAGCTGTGCTAGGCAGGGGAGGGAGAGGCGGGACTGCCAGGCAGAGAGAATAAATAGAAGGAGAAAAAGAGAAGAGGAAGGAGCTAGAGAGAGGATATCAGGGGCCAGCCACCCAGCTACACAGCAAGCCACAGAGTACGAAGTAAAGAAAGGTATATAGAATAGAGAAAGATAAAAGTCCAGAGGCAAAAGGTAGCTGACTAGCGAGAAGCCAAGCAAAGGCCGGACATTCATAAGTAATAATAAGATGCTGTGTGATAATTTGGGAGCTGCATGGTGGACCCCTCCCAAAGAGAAAAGTAGAAACCCAAAGGGCGTGACCTATTAGGAGGTGTGGCCTTGTTGGAGTAGGGGTGGTCTTGTTGGAGGAAGTGTGTCACTGTGGAGGTGGGCTTTGTGTTCTCATATATGCGTAAGCCACACCCAGAAAGACAGTTCACTTCCTGTTGCCTTTGGATCAAGATGTAGAATTCTCCGGCACCATATCTGATCACCATACTCCCAGCTGCCATGCTCCCCGCCAAGATGAGAACGGACTAAACCTCTGAAAATGGAAGTCACCTCAATTCAATGTTATCCTTTGTAAAAGCTGCCGTGGCTATGGTGTCTCTTCACAAAATAGAAACCCTCACTAAGACAAGGAGCTGCCGTGACAGTCAGGCAGCTGGCTCGCTGCAGGAAGCTGTCTAGAGAAGGAATGCTGGGATTACAGTTCTGAACATCTGGGCTTGCTAAGGCTTGGGTGCAGGTGCGGAGCCTCTAGGACACCTTTGCCACAGCAACAAGGCTGTAAGCAATGGGCCCAAAAAGAGTGCCTTTCTCTGATTTGCCCAAGGCCATCTTAAAGGGGGGTCTGGTCCTGCTGGTGTCCCCGTCTTTGTTGGAGTGTCTCTTCGTGGCCTGCTGTCACCATATGACTTTGGGAAATAGGGGTTACGGGCCCTGTATGGGAGCCCATATTATAACTGGCTTTGATTTTTTTGGAGACGGAGTCTCATTCTACAGCCAGGGGCCGAGCTGGAGCTCTCTATGTACCTCTTACTCACTCTCAGTTCACACAGATACTCCTTTCTCAGCTTCCCAAGGGCTGGGATTATAGGCTTCAGCCACCATGTCACTTGAGTTTACCTATATCCTTACAGCTTTGCCCAGGAAGAGGCCTTAGGACCTCTGTGCCAGGCCCTGGTCACTACTATGCCTTCATTCTCCTTCTTTAGCAACCCCTCAAGATTTTCCTCTCTCCAGAAGAACCCAGCTCCCCTCTGATTCCTTGCTCAGGATCTCCTCTCCACTTCTGTCTCATTGAGTTCTTCCCAGTGTCCCTAAGTACTGGGCCAGACTTACGGTACAAAATCATTGAGGCCCGTTCCTTTTGGGCCTTCTTTCTGGGGCTTAGCACTTCCCTGTGTTATGAGTTGGAGTGGAGGGGAGAGAGGTGACAATCCTTTAACATTCCCAGGGCCTGCCAAGGCCTTGTGACTCCTCCTCCTAACTTGAAAAAGACCCCATATTCCCACTTCTCCAACTCAGCACAGAGGCCCCTCTTGTTCCTCGGTACTTTCCATTGTAGGTTAGCTATGAGACCCTGGGCTTCCCCTGCAGAGAGCATCCTTCTACCCTCAAGGTCGCGGAGGGGGTTGTTTGGCGAAGTCATCCAGGAACCCCTTTGGCTCTCCATTCTCAGAGCGCTCCCTGCCGGAAGGTCTTCACAACTTTCGGATTTCACTGAAAGCCCACTTCTTGTTTTCCCCTAATTCCGTGCTAGTATTGACGTCTCTTCCATTACAATGAACAACGGACTGGATAGAAGGTTCTTGAAGTGTTTGCCTGCCAAAGAAGATTGTGGTCAAAAACAACAGTAACAAAACATTTAAACCACTGCTGTTAGCAGAGCTTGGTGGGAGGATTGCAAGTTGGAAGGCTGGAGCTATTTGACGAGTTCAAGGCCAGCCTGAGTGTACAAATTCTAATAGGTATCAGTAATAAAAACCTAGAGTCAGATATTTGGGGGTGAAAACTGAGAGATGAAACAATGCAGCCAGCCACTAGAGAGACTTTTTATCTCTACCGAATCCTCAGACCAAAAGGGTGATCCTGTCCTCAGACTGCATGCTCAGACTGCATGCTCAGACTTCAATGAGCTCCTGTCTCCTCCTACCTTACATTCCTCTCTCCACCCAGCCATATCCCTTCCTGTCTCCACCTCCCTAGTGCTGGGACAAAGGCATGGGACTCCCAAGTACTGGGATTAAAGGTGTGAGCCACCACCACCTGGCCTCTAGTGGCTTAGCTCTGCACTCTGATCTTCAGGCAAGATTTATTTGTTAAAACACAAACAAAACCGGGTGGTGGTGCACACCTTTAATCCCAGCACTCGGGAGGCAGAGGCAGGTGGATCTCTGTGGGTTCGAGGCCAACCTGGTCTATAAGAGCTAGGTCCAGGACAGACTCCAAAGCTACAGAGAAACCCTGTCTCAAAAAAACAAAGCAAAACAACAACAAAACACCACAAACAAAATATCACTACACCAGAGAAATAAAAGTGGGTGAGGTGGGGGGAGCGAGCAGAAACCCGTGCAATCGCACACACACACACACACACACACACACACACAAAATCCCCTGCTCAGTCCCCAAGGACACCAACAAACAAAAATCCAAGAAATACATTTTCATTTTTCTTTCTTTTTTTTGTGTGTGTGTGTTGAAGATAGGCTTTTTCTCTGTGTATCCCTCACTCTCCTGGAACTCACTCTGGAAACCAAGTTGACCTTGAACTCAGAGATCCACCTGCCTCTGCCTTCTGAGTGCTGGGATTACCATTTTTAACACAGTGATAAAAATCTGTTCTATATTAGGGCAATTCCAGAAAGAAATATTCAGAGGCCTGTGGGGATGTGAATGCGGTTGGCTTCCATAGGTGCACACATTTGCATGCTTAGTCCCCAGCTGATGAGCTGTCGGGGAAGCATTAGGAGGTGTGTCCTCGCTGGAGGAATTCTGTCATTTCAGTGTGTCATTGGGGTGCACTTTGAGGTTTCAAAAGCCTAAGCCAGGCGCTCTCTCTCTCTCTCTCTCTCTCTATCTCTCTATCTCTCTGTCTCTCACTCTTTCATACACACACACACACACACACACACACACACACACACACCTGCTGGGGATCAGTATGTAGCTCTCAGCTACTTCTCCAGCACCATGCCTGCTGGTATGTCACCATGTTCTCCATCATGATAACGGACTAAGCCTCTGAAACTGTAAGCAAGCCCTCAATTAGATACTTTCCTTGTTACGAGTTAGTGTGGCCATGGTGCATCTTCATTGCAATAGAATAGTGACTAAGGCATGACCTCTTTTTCATTCAAAGCAAAATTTGTTTTTTAATTCAATGGTTAAATAAATATTTATATATACACATGTATATATATGAATTAATTTTCTAATACATATGCCTATATTTACACAGCTTAGATTACCTACTCTATTAAATGAAAGAATGAAAATAAGAAATGAAGACCACAGGGATTTTTTTTCTAGTAAGACATTAATTAAAATGCATACTTCTTTATATTGTGGCAACATTGAGACAGCTTTCACATTTTTATTATAAGCAATAATAAAACAGTCAATACTTCTTATCACAGACTTCTTATAATCAATTGATTCTTAAAGACTATTCTTGTGGCTTTTTGAAGACTCAGTATTCATGTATGGTTGCAATTGATGAATGGGTATAGCAAGACATGAATTCTTGTTAATATTTTTGTTCATCAAAGGCAAAATAGTGAAAAATCTCCCTTCTGAATTTCTTTGCTGACCTGGACAATAGTTTTGAAATGCTGGGGGAAAAAGTTCATCAGTGTTCCAATTCATTCCCAATTCAAAAGCTACAGCATAACACACTGCTAAGTGTGCCCTGCACTCTTAACAGGTGAGCACTAGGGAGATTTCCTGAGGCCAGACAACCCACAGAGCAAGGCCCCAGTCAATGACAACAAATCGCTTACTGGTTTCTAACGTGCAAACTGTCAACACCCTGACATGATATGTTCATGGATAGATGGACATGACATGATGTTTATGGACGGCACCCACACAGACCCTCAAGAACAGATGAGAAAATGCCGCTGAATGATTAGGACATGTTAAATTTTGAGAATTTAATTTCTCTTTGCCATATTGTGAATTATAAGCTTGTATAATTCTTTTCAGCAAGGGCTGTGCTGACCCCATGGTAATGTAACAGCTGGCAGTCTCCCACAGAGGGAGTCCTACAGGACACACCGCCAGGCTTCAGCAATTTCTGGCTTGCACAATGGGAGACTCTGGCAGGAAAGCAGCAGGAAGAAAGAGGGTGTGTTCTCCTTCTCCCTCCCAGGGTTTGTTCTGCAGCTTTCCTTGCTCCGGGCGGGGGACATCTCCCAGAGTTCCAGGCTCCCCCAGCACTAGTACACTGGAGACTCTTGGTTTGCAACCCTGTTGGTCACTGGCCCCTCACCCAGTCCTTTGTAAGTAGCTCTTGCCCCCCCCCCCACACTTTTTTTCTTTTTGAGTGTGCAGACCTTGCCTGCTCAAGTTTGCTGCTCTGGTCACCTCTAATATGCTGGCTCCTTCCCACATTTTGTAGTCATGTATTTAGGGAAGTTTGCCCAAGCCTCCGAGTCTCAGTTCTGTGAAGATTCCACATAATCAATGGGATATTGTTTTGCAATATTCCCAGTGGCACATGTTTTTGATTCTGTTAAGCTATACCCTGGGGCAGTCATTTCCTCAGAGATGGGTTTACAACATAAGAAAGGGGAAGTTTTGAGTTCCAAACTCTAAAATTCTGGTGGGATGGAGCAAGAAAAACCCAGGAGCCAGAGCAAAGCAATCTCTCAGGAGGCACACTGATGTCTATGAAGGCTCCCCACTCCCAGGCAGAGCTGTCCCCTGCCTAGCCAGAACTCTTGGAAGTGTGGACAAAGTGCTGAGAATGAATGACTCCAGATGAGTCCAGGTGACTCTATAGCTGCCCTATGATGCTCTGCTGTCGTGGGGTGGCCAAGGAGAGGATGCTCAGAGTGGGTAAGCAGGCAGGTCTGACGCTTAGCAGAGATCAAGTGTTGATGCAATCCTGATATGACTGGGAGAAGAGATAAGGACCAGGAGTCTAGGGCTCCCAGCCTTGGTCCTCCACGCCCACTAAGCCTCAGCAGAAAAGGAAGGGAATTCTGAGCTGGATAGCACATCCAGTTGACACATTCATTTCTATCCCTTGCAGAATGGCACCTTGGAGATGGGGGTCTTTGGGCAAACAAAAGCCCACTTTCTGCAGTGGTTTGTGGACAGACTCCTGTTCCTCACAAGGAGAGCCCTGGGAGCTTCCTCAAGTGACTTTGAGCAACCCATCTTCCTGAAAATATCACAGACTGGTGGCCTTGTTGAAAGGAGCCCGATGGCCACTGGGTGGCTTCTTCAGACTTTTCTCTGTGCTCTCTTTTCTCCATGCAGCTGAGCTTGTTCCTGCACTCCTTAATGCTGCTGATTACTGTCATTTGTAACTTCAGTAACTGCGGTGTAATGTAATGAAATGCAAGGATGTAAAATCAGAGAGAGCTGTGGTTTCTATGGTGATTAAACTGAGTGTTTCCTTAAGGGCACACTGTTGAAGGGGAAGAAAACTGTCACAATGAGGGTTTGTATCAGGCAGTTGCAAAAGTTTGGAGAGCTGGTAGGTGTCTAGAATGTTCTGTGCTTGGAGCACTTCAAAGTCTTCCTAGGTTCTTCCTCCACTAGAATGAAGCTGATGTTGCAAAGCACTAAGTCCCTTAAAGTTGGTTTGTGCAAGGAAGAAGGAAGCAGGGTTCCCCACTGTGCATGGGAAGAAACTCTTACTTGAACATAAAATGCTGGCAAGCGGAGATGCATTCATGCCTGAAGTTAAAAGAGTCATATCTAGGGTTGAAGAGATGGCTCAGTGGTTAAGAGCGCTGGCAGCAGAGGGTGTGGGTTCAGTTGCAGCACCTACATTTTGACTTACAATTGCCTTTAACTCCAGTTCCAGGGGCATCTGACTCTCTTTCCTAGTCTCTCTGGGCACCAGGCATGGAAGTGGTGCACATACATGCATGCAGGCAAAACACTCATACACATAAAAAATAAAAAACAAAATCTTAAAAGCACTAAAATGATCTTACTTTAAATATAGATGTGTGTGTGTGTTTGTGCGTGTTTGTGTGTGTGTGTGTGTGTGTGTAGTATACATAAAGTTTTTTGTGGTGGTGAGTATTGATATCTGGGCCTGACACACGCTAGGTAAGCACTTTATCATTGAGCTACAAACCTAGTTTGTGTTTAAAGAATACACCACGCTCCACCGAGAAACATCCTATTTGTTAAGGCATGTTACCCAGCGGTACTTGGCAAGTCTCGCTTAATGGCAACTTATTTTTCATTAAGGAAATCTGGAACTTTGGGGTGCCTTAGGTGCGCCCGAGCGGTAACAACAGGGAGCCCTGTAATGTGTCCCAGGTAGTCAGCAGGCAGTAATCCTACAACCCGTAAGGATTACCTTGGGCCACCAGGGGTCAGAGCTGGGCGGTCTCGCCATGCCGCTATCTTCCCGGCAGGGGGCGCTGTCCGGCCACCGTGGCCGCGCGGGCCGCGTTCTGATTGGCTGGAGGCGGTGGCCCTAGTCCACGGCCGCACGACCCGGTCACTAAGTGGCGAAGCTCGCCAGTCTGAGCGCCAGTCTGAGGGCCTCCGAGGCATCATCAAGGCGGGCGCGGCGCGGCGGGACGGGAGGGGACAAGATCAGGGCAGGAGGCAAGCTAATCGAAAAGAGCCCCGCACATCCAGCAAAATGCTGTCCTGGCGACTGCAGACGGGCTCCGAAAAGGCCGAGCTTCAGGAACTCAATGCTCGGCTTTATGACTACGTGTGCCGGGTGCGGGAGCTGGAGCGCGAGAACCTGCTGCTGGAGGAGGAACTGCGCCGCCGGCTGAGCCGAGAGGACCTCTGGATCGAGGACCAGACGCGCTTCGCCGCGGAGGCGCGCAGCCTGCGGCAGCAGCTGGACGAACTGAGCTGGTCCACGGCGCTGGCCGAGGGCGAGCGCGACGCGTTGCAGAGGGAGCTGCGGGAGCTGCAGCGAGAGGGCGCGGAAGCCAGCGCTGCCCGCAGCCGCCTGGACGCCGAGCTGGGCGCGGAGCGGCGGGAGCTGGAGGAGGCCCTGAGAGCACGCGCCGCCCTCGAAGCGCTGCTGAGCCGGCTGGAGGCTGAACGCCGCGACCTGGACGCGGTCCACGAGCGCCAAGTGCGGGAGCTCCGTGCCCGCGCCGCCAGCCTCACCATGCACTTCCGAGCCCGCGCCACCGGCCCCGCGGCGCCTCCGCCGCGCCTGCAGGACGTGCACGACAGCTTCGCGCTCCTGGTGGCCGAGTCGTGGCGGGAGAACGTGCAGCTGTACGAGGACGAGGTGCGCGAGCTGGAGCAGGCGCTGCGCTGCGGCCACGAGAGCCGGCGCCAGGCGGAGGACGAGGCACGGCTGTGCGCGCAGGAGGCGGATGCGCTGCGGAACCAGGCGCTGGAGTTGGAGCAGCTGCGCGCTCGGCTGGAGGATGAGCTGCTGCGGATGCGCGAGGAGTACGGGATTCAGGCTGAGGAGCGGCAGGTCCGTGGTCAGGGACCGCGCCCTTTCCCTATAGCCTTATCCAGACACCCCCTGCATACCAAGTGGGCGAACGGCGGGGTTCCCTGCACCAGCAACCGGTCCAGCCCCACCCAGGGAAGCGTACACTGCTAGCGGCTTTGCTTTTTATGAGGTCACAGAATTCTGGCATGTAGCTAGCCTAAGAATAAGGGCACGGTGCAATGATCCTTCAATCAGAGAGCTGATACTAGGTGACAAGTCCCGGTGGATAACTTAGTGTCAATCATCTTTTTAGAGTGTCACATTTAGATACAGACGTGTCTAGGCACGTCCAGACCAATGATCCTGCTAGTTTTAACTCTCTTTTCTTTTCTTTCTTGTTTCCTGGGCTTGCTAGATCTAGTAGCCTGAAATCCAAAACTCAGCCCAGGTTTTGGATTCGGATCGGTAGTGTGCTGGGAGCTTCAAGGCACTGCCAAGTCCTTACCTGGAGGCCGCCCACACTTCTAGAACTCCAAGTGCCTATTTAATTTTGCCAGAATTACTTTCCAGCTGGAGGCAGCTGTTGGAGCTCTCTGGGCGGCTGTCATATTTTTCTGGGTTTTGTTTGTTCCCTTCAGAAGACTAAGTCACTGTCATACTGAAAAAGGGTCAGAGCTGTTTTGCTCACAGTATGAGCTGATGGCAGCGCCCTGGGTTGTGTAGAAAACTAGGAGAAAGCAGGTCCCCGTGGTGAGATGTTATTACAACTACAGGCTAATATAAACGCTTCTTGTTTCAGAGCAGCTGAGCTCTAACCCTCGGACGCGGAGTGGGTATACCTGTGGCTGATTAGTCTGTACACTTAGTTCAGCTCTAGTGTTTGGCTCCCACCCCACCCAGCCCCAGACAGAATTGGAAGTACTCCCGAATCGTACTACTGGTAGTTCTCAGGAAAGTGGTTTGAAATAACACGAGCACAACTTCAGGAAGATTTTAAGAGCTGCGTTTGCAGCTGGGAAACTGAAGGTCGGAGATGGCTGTGTGTTCTTTAAAATCCCACGTGACTGCAAGGTGTGTGGAATGGATGACTGGGGTGATGTTGGGACAGCAAACCTCTTGATTTCCTCTGGGTTCCCAGGGCTGAGCTAGTATTTTGGTAGCCAGAGAGTGGAGAGTCAGAGACTGAACGGGAGATCAGGGAAAGCCACAAGGAATCAGCCTGGGGGAAAATCCCTTCTTTGGCGTTGTAGACTTAGGGCACCTCCCTCTCCTATCCTACTTGGAATATTTTGGGGCCTTGAAGCTCTGATTTCAGGATTCTTTCTACCAGCAGATTCTTTCTCCCTAATAAAATCCTCAGTGGAACCTCAAATCTGAGAAGATAGAAGTGGAGTTCCCCAAATGGAGGAAAGATCAGGACTTGGAAGTGCAAATAGAATTACTGTCCAACCCTTCTGCCAGGACTCCAACCCCTAGTGAAGTCACGCTGAGGTCACTTCTGACTTCCAATAGGATCCCACCCTTAGCTCCCTACCCTAGAATCTGTTTCTGATTTGGCAACCCCCTTCCTGGAAATGAGAGCCAGGACAGTATCAATGAGGACCCCAATTATTTTTTTCTTCAGTCTCAATTAGTTTAGGTTTTGTTTTTGCTAAATGTTACCAGCTGCAATCTTAACTATATTATGACCACTTTCTCAGTTAGCTTAAAGCAAACTGCATTTCAGATTCCGTTCTGAAAGACTAATCACCAGTCATAAACAGTGTGCAGAATTATATTAAAGAGAAAATATTGTTTCAGCCCCAAGCCTCTACTCTCCTCCCCCCTCAAATTCCTTAGAAGCTCACGCTGGAGAGAAGGAAAATATAAAGACTGACTTAGCTGACTTTCTGAAAAAAATGTTGCATTACTAAATAGTTAGCCTTGGGGAGTATCAGGTCTAATCTGTGTATTCACTCTTAGTCCACACACCAATCTCAGGAGGTGGAGGCTAAGATTAGCCCTATTTTACAGATGGAAAAATTAATGGTTAGCCACTAGTCAGTAAGTGGCCAAAACAGGGTTCCATCCAGACTGACTGAGGGGAGCAGCTCACCACTGGGCCACATTTGCTTTCTCCTGTTTTATACAAGTGGAACCTTTACCTCTGCATTAGTGAAATGATAATTGCCCAGCCTAGAGGTGGCCTGCTGTCTTAGAACCTTAGGATGCCATCCCAGAGGTGGCCTGCTGTCTTAGAACCTCAGGATGCCAGCCCAGAGGTAGCCTGCTATCTTGGAACCTTAGGATACCAGCCCAGGGGTGGCCTGCTGTCTTAGAACCTTAGGATGCCAACCCAGAGGTGGCCTGCTTTCTCAGAACCTCAGGATGACAGCCCAGAGGTGGTCTGCTTTCTTAAAACCTTAGGATGCCAGCCCAGAGGTGGCCTGCTTTCTTAGGACCTTGGCATGACAGCCCAGAGGTGGCCTGCTTTCTTAGAACCTTAGGATGCCAGCCCAGAGGTGGCCTGCTCTCTTAGAACCTTAGGATGCCAGCTCAGAAGGAACCTGCTATTCTAGAGCTGAAGGATGCTTTCAGACCATTCTCCCTGGTGTATGATTTTAGTATTATTTCTTTCATTTGCTTTTTTTTTTTTTTTGTATCCCGATGGCAGGAGATGTTGGAAGACCTGTTAGTAGCCTCAGAAAGGCCTTACTGACATCATTTACTTGAGCCCTACCCTAGACACGCTCATGAGTTCCCTGTAATGGGAGCTTTTAGCTGCTAGCTCCAATTGTGTGTAAATGATTCCAAAATAAGAACAAGACATTTCTTTTCATAAGAATTCATGCAGGATTAGTTGTGCAGTTATAGCCTTCCTGTTTGGGGGTGAATTCTGACTCTCAGTCTATCTCAGATTATAAATTCACCTCAAGATTTAGCGCATTAACCCTTGTGTGGTCCAGTTTCCTCATCCATGAAAATGCAAAGCAGCTCACAGGTTGCTATTGGTTGAATGAATTTAATTACTTTATTCAATTAATAGTTGTCAAGCACTCAGGGTGCCAGTCTTTGTGACAATGGGAAAAAGCAGTGGAAAAAAATAACAGAAAATGAAAGAGGACGCGCTCTGATGGCAAATGTCTGGCGGTGGCACCAGTGCATGCCACTCACGGAGATGTCAGGAAGCTAGCGCTACTGGGACGGCGAATAAAGCAGAGAGCAGCTGTTCAGGTGCCTCTTTCTAAATCTGAGTTCCACTGCAAGCCCGCAGAGAGTCCTGAGCAGAGTGAATGTCTTAGCGGATCATCCTGTGCTGTGTTGAGAATAGCCTGCGCTGGGCCATGGTGGGGACAGGGAGGCCTCGTTACGACACACTTGCAACAACTGCAGGAGTCTTGGACAGGGAGCAGAAGTGCTGCCCCTAGGAAGGACCCTACTTTCAAGTTCAAGCTATCAAGGTTTGTTGGCAGGTTGGATAGAGTAAGAGAGAGGGGGGAAAAATCAAAGTTGGCCCCAGGACTGTGGAAGAGCAACCCCAAGAAGGGCACTCCTTGCTGAAGGAGATCTGTGCAGAAGGCAGGCAAAGGTCAGAGGTCTGAGTTCAGTTTATACACAGCTGATTTGAGATGCTCTGCTAATGCCCTCCTGGCACTGTGAGATAAGCCTGGAGGTTAGGGTGCTGCTTGGAACAGCCATAAACACCTAATGACACCCCATTCACACCGCCACTGCTGCTTCTCCTATTCTCCCTCCTCCTTTTGAGACAAGAGCTCTCTATGTAGTCCTGGCTGTCCTAGAACCCACTATCTACACCAGCCTGGCCTTGAACTCACAAGGATCCTCCTGCTTTTGCCTTCCAAGTGCTGGGATTAAAGGCGTGTGCCACCACACCTGGCTTAATTTATGCTTCTTATTAATTCGTTTTGGGTGTGAATGAACTATCCTAGTATTTAAGTCCCCTTAAGCTTCAACATTTAAGATCCCAGACAACTGGGACTTCAGCAATCTCTGGCCACTCTGTCTGACACGTTCAGCCAGGGCAGGCGCAAGCGTGGGGAAGCGACCGTAGCAGCACGCTGTCCCTGAGGTAGAGCTAGAGCTTAGCGCTGTGGGTGATGTTACTGGAAAGTCCTCTGCACGGCAGCTAAGACTGCGATCTCCCCTGAGTTTTTGCAGCCTTGGATAAAACTGCTTCTGTGCAGCCTGGGAGTACCACCCTGTGCGGGAGGCTCCAGCACTCCTGGCCTGGCCCATGGCATGCAAAGTTTTGGCACAGCAGAGCCGGAGTCTGAAACTTCCTCCCACTGGCAGGATTGGTTGTGATTTCATTTTGGTCTCCTAAAGTCAGCGGCTTTTCCTTTCACCGTGTGGGAAGAGTTGACTCACATGGAAATTTGCTTGGAACTAAATTTATTTCAACTTCAGAGCAGCTTTATTTTCCTGTTTATATTTTGTGGGGTGGGTACAGAGAATTAGACTTTATTCTGGGGGAGGGGAGAAAATATTCCTGGGCAGGGCTGTGGCATGGCTCCATAATTTTGATCTGTGAGTGGAGAGCTGAGTTCATCTGATACATATATATATACATATATATATTAGTATACATATATATATATACTAATATATATATGTATATATATATGGTCTAGCAGCACTTAATTTTTTTGCAAAGGATAATTGATAAATCCTCAAGTTCTAATGCTTGAGTCAAATTTCTTGTATTAGAAAAGATATCAAGCCAGGCATAGTGGCACACATCTGTAATGCCAACACTCTGGAGGTAGAGGTTCATGAGTTACAGACTGCCCTAGGCTGTAGTGAGCCATCTCTTAAAAAAAAAGTGCAACATGCACACACACAAGCATACTCATACACATACACAAACACACACACGCATGCATGCACACACTCACTGGGGGGTGCATTTTAGATTTCAACCTTGTATCTGAATTTGCATTCCCTCATAGGTTTCTAACATGGAGACTTAGCAATAGAGTGAATGCATATTATGGCCAAGTCTGATGTCTCTGTCCCTTAAGACTGGCAGATGGCCTGCTTTGATGAATTGCACTATCTGCTTATAATGACAGCCTTGGGATCTGTAATTACACACACACACATGCACGCGCGCGCACACACACACACACACACACACATATATTCTGATTTATAATGCCCTGAGATGTGAATGGTTCTTTTTAAAAATTTTTTAGATTGTTTTATTTTATGGATTTGTGTATCACATGCATGCCTGGTGCTCTCAAAGGTCAGAAAGGGGCACTGGATCCCCTGGAACTAGAATTACAGATGTCGTGGGCCACCAAGTAGGTACTGGGAATGGAACCCAGGTCCTCTGAAAGGACCACGTGCTCTTTACCACTGAGCCATCTCTCTAGCTACACATTAGTGTCTTTATAATGTATTCATTTGCTTTTAAAGCTAAGTGAATCTTGCTTTAAAAATATTCTCAGTTGAGGATGGAAGATGGCTCAGAGGTTAAGTGATGTGCTGGCTGCTCTTGCAGAACACACACTGCGCCCGAGTTCACTTCCCAGCACCCATGTCAGTGACACCCTTCTGCCTCCATGAGCACCTGGTCTCTCTCTCTCTCTCTCTCTCTCTCTCTCTCTCTCTCTCTCTCTCTCTCTCTCTGCCTCTCTCTCTCTCTCTCTCTCTCTCTCACACGCACACACACACACACACACACACTTTAAAGTAAAATAAATCTTTAAGAAAATTAACAATTTTGGCACCATTTGTATACAGAAAACTTAACAATCATTGGCTTGTAAAGGGAAGTGCCATAAAAAGCAGATTTGTCTACATGATAATCATCTTTTGAAAATGATCAATCCATTAATGGACATGGTGAACAACTTTAATCCCAGCCCTTAGGAGGCAGAGGCAGGAGAATCTCTGAATTTGAGGTCAGCATTGTCTGCGTAGCAAGCTCTTGGATAACCAGGGTTACATAGAAAGACCCTGTTCCAAATAAAACAGTTCAGGTGAGGACTGCAGGGTGAGAACTCTGTCAGACTCCTTCCTTGTTTCAGCAGAGGATGTACCCACTGCTGACCTTTTGGTGGGGCTCTCTAGCAGTACTGAAAACAAATCCCCTTTCCCAACACTCATATAGTTTTGAATTCTACAAAGGTTGTGCTCATATATGTGCCCGAGTTTGGTTAATTACATTTACACAGAATGCTATTTCCTATTACAGAAGTTACAGGAATACTTGCCTCAGTGTTTCAATATTTGCTTGGTTAATTATTTCTCAGAGTGACCGGTCAGCAGAGAAGAAGGAAACACAGAACTGTAAAGTGTACATTAATTAGCAGACAGTATTGGCTTGAAATGGACTTTTTGAAGAGGGCAATAAGGTCTTGATTGTTTAATCTTAAATTCCGTTTACCTGGTGTGTATTATGTGGCTGGTCCTTGATGGTTTCTGGCCAGGGATCTGATGGCAGGGACAACAGTGACTCCCAGCTTGGGAAAAGACAGATCCAGTGAAGGAAATTAACCAGGTGGAGGGGCTTATTAACTCCATTCCAAAAGGAAGAATTATGTATGTGTGAATCTATTCATTTATGCCCGGGATGTAATTCTCTGATTATTTTAAAATATCATTTCTAGGTAAAATAAGGATATTTCTATCCACTATTTACTGTTATTGGGACAGTGATGGCTTTGGGAGACATTTTAGTTCACACGAGAGTGACTTCTGTTTCAAGTATTATAAAAAGATTTCTAGTTGGGGCTAATATTTAAGTAGCACCTGACTTGCCTGGTTGGGTTATTTAGGTTACCTACGTGGCCCTATGGTTGCAGCAGAAGTGGTTTTAATAAACTAAGCCTTCATTTTGTCAGGAAGTCCAAACACAGAAGCACCTATCCTATCAAAATCCTCCATATGCAATAAAAAGAGAACCTTCCACCTACAAGAGATCCATTCCGAGAAACTCTCCGCACACAGGTTACAATATCTTTTCATGCCCCGCACTGTTGGTATGGTTTCCCTAGTTTGCTCTATGAAGCTCTGGGATGTGGATCTAAAAGCTCTTTGTTCTCTTCAGAGAGTGATTGACAGCCTGGAGGATGAGAAAGAAGCCCTTACCTTGGCCATGGCCGACCGGCTGCGGGAGTACCAGGAGCTTGTGCAGGTGAAGACTGGCCTCAGCTTGGAGGTGGCCACCTACAGGTGAGACTCTGAGGAGACTGTCTCCATGAAGCCAGTGATAGAAGGTCCTTGTGGCCTTTGAGGAATCCCTGTGGCAGTGTGACCAGGAGAGAACAGCCCTTTGGCATGGTTAAGTGAGGACCACAGAATCAAAGGGAAGGGAGGAGAAGGGAGAAGATGGGCTCGCTTCAGGTCCACTGTGGTTCTGTATCCTGGACATAGTTTAATAACGTGGCCCATGTCTACTTTGATCTTGGGAGTTAGGTGGTCAACTTACAGAAGAACAAGCTGAGCTCAGAGAAGTTAGAGGGTCAAAGTTTGGATGCCAGGAGTCTGCACTGATGCTTCAAAATCTCAGGGAACTGACCTTCTGGGAGTCTTGGGTTTGGTCTTGAAAAAAAGCATTTGAAAGAACAGCTTTTCTTTACCAAGATAGCAACTTTAATACAATCAACCCATAAAGGTCATGATGTATTTAGAGAGTGTGTGTGTGCTGAGTAGGGCATAGAAGGCTGGTAGTCCTTTGCCCATTGGCTCTCTTTCCTGGTTGGACGCCTCCCTCCCTCGGGTGGACACTAATGATTGGTTGAGGTGGTGCCCTCCCTTCTGGCAGCTTTTATATACAATGAGGACTTGGCATAGAAGGAGCCAGACGTCAGCAACTTAGGGTGGAAGGTCTGTAGAAACCAGGCTTTTCATTATTAAGGATGGTCCATCATTGATCTGCTGTGCTGGGCAGGCATGGTGCTCAGCAACCTCTGCTCCCCATCCCTCTCTAAGTGGTTGTCATGCATCGCTCTTACAGGTGTGACAAGAGATGTTTGCAGCTAGGGGCTGTTGGGGGTAGCGACAGAACCAGCCAGCTCTGGTTGTGGACCTCTGTCTTTTCCCACCAAACCGTGTAAAAGGGGTCATTATACCCACTTCATCCCCAGAATTGTGATCTGATCACAAATCTGTTACATGTAACACGGGGCTTTGGACCCCACCCTGGCCAGCGAAGAGTACACAGCTATTGCAGCGGTGGGTGTCACCCCTAGCAGAGGACAGAGTTAAACCTGGAATAGCTAAGAAGGGGACTCTGACTAGGGACAGAACAGATAAGAGCCAGCCCCAGCTCTTTACTCCCTGCAGTGCCTCTACCACGTCTGATTTGTGCTATCAGAATAGCAAAGCAAGTTGGGTTGCTTTATGCCCATTGAAAAACAATACTGTCTGTCTGGTGTATGCTTTTAGTTCACCCCAGAGCCTTGGGCTGCCCATGATGTCTTTCCTGAATGGAAGACTAGTTTTTGCTTGGTCCTAATTTCTATTAATGGGGAAGTAGGCTATTGGGAATCTTGGGCCCTCAAAGGTTGCTAAGAGGCAAAGTCTTCCTTTGAAGGTATGACTGATCTTGGAGGAGCCTCAACTGAACTGAGGTTGGTCCTGGGGCTATGCCTTGCTTCCCACTGTGCATAGGGTACCTAGACCCTGGGCTCAGAGAGAAAGGCAGGGCACCTTCCTGTCATTCCTCCCTAGGTCCTCCCTGCGCATTCTTAGAAATCTCATGGAATTAACAATTGCGAAGTTAAGCTGGTTGGGTATTTTCACACGCTGCACAAGTGTCCTGAGTTTCACTGGTAAGGGATACTGTAAACAGGCAGGCGAGAAAGAGAACTTGTTAAAGAGGAGCGTTTTCCAAGTGTGAGTGATCAACATCCTTCTCAGACCAGTGTGAGTCAAAGAAGAAATGTGTTACTCATACAACAGAAAGTGACCCGAGTCAGGATGAGGACCGTCCTGTGGGCTCCTTCCACCCTGTGACGGCTCTAGGCTTATGACTGCCCAGCCTCAGGCTCCTGAACCAGATCTCTGGTTTTGCTTGCTTCCCTAACCAGGGGAATGAAGTGCTCCAGAGTTGGGTGGGGCCAGTCTCTGGTGAGGTGTGTGGGCTGGAGCTGGCCCTTGTGGGAGGGAGCCCAAACTAGGCACTGTTCTATGGCACATGCCAGGCAGCCCCCAAACCTGACTCCTGTGTCCACCTTAGCTATCACCTGCTGTCAGGAGTGGAGGGGGGGGCTCTTCCCTACAGAGATGGTCAGACTTTCCCATTTCCTTTTCATATTAGTTCACATAAGGAAACCGGTTTTATGTGTTGCTTCTCTGGGGTTTTGAGCCCCTTTCATCCTCATTTGCCATGCCTCTGGACCTTGGTCGCCAAAAGCAGGCGGCTTGTCCAAGTGTGCAGTCTCTTGGCTACAGCGCTCACAACATTCCCGGTTTCACGTTTCCAAGCACATTGATTATGAGCCGTTTCTGCTTCAGTCAGCGGTCTGACCATCTGCAGGGATGCAGTTGATTGCTTCTGTCTGTTGCTGCCATGCTTCTAACCTCATTATGGGTGAACATGGCCATCTTGTAGGCACTTAAAAGCCGCCAGCCCTTTCAGGGAGCCAGTGATGGGTTCACTGGACCCCTTCCTGCTGTCCAAGTTTGCCCAGGGGAAATCAGAAGCCAAGGCTGCCTCGCCCTGCCTAGGCTGGCTTTGGTGGTTAGTGTGGCTGCAGTTCCCACCTCCTGCATTTAGGTTTAGTCTAGTAGACACCCACAGATACTGAAGACACACAGACTGTTAATACAACTCATGTCTTTATGTAAGTCAAAAGCCTGGGTTTTTTTTTTCTTTTTCTTTATCAGAAAGAAGTGTATTGAAGCGAGTTATTTCTTAGTCAGCTGTGTGTGAGCACAGGTGTGGTAATTCCTGTGCCTTAGCGCCCTTACCGTCTGGTGACTTAGGCCCTTTTGTTGTGCCCTGTGATCTTTACAAACTGACCTGCCAGTTTTGAAAATCGACTCTTCTGCTTTCTGAAAGCAATGGGTGGAATAGTCGGCCACACAGGGCAGAAGGGTTGACAGCAGGTGACACAGAGGCAGGAATTGCCCCCGTCTGGGCCCCATGCGATTTACCCCAGGCTTTCCCTGTGCTGGTTAGTGCTCCCAGTTGCTCATTGATTGTCAGTGTCCCATGGTTCCTCTGACTGAAGAGGTCACAGGAAAGGGAAAGGACTGCACCTCTTTAAAGCTTTGGGCACATCTTGCTGCAGTTTATCTGCTGCCCAAGGCTAGTTCTCCAGGGCCCTGAATGCTTTCCAACACAGGCAATTTGCTTTTCCTGGAACCTTCACGGTGAAGGAGAAATGTAAGTAACCATAAAATCGGGCTGCATGTTTACAGCTCCCCATTGCTGGCTCATTCATAAATACTATCTATATATATATATGAAGTAAATGTAATATAGGATGGAAAACCACACAAACTTAGAAGAGTCCAAGGCTGGAGGTTCTCATCAACTCTCCTCGGTGTGGCCAGGCCTGCATGGCAGCTCCCTGTGAGAATGAGGCCTCAGGCACTGGAAGGCAGCCAGCATGGCCTTGGCCTCCTGCAGTGAAGGTGGCTGTTGGCAGTGGCTGTAGGACCCTGCTTGGGCTGTGGATAGCAGAGAAGGGAGAAGGCAGGCAGGCAGGCAAACAGGGGCTGTGCTCACTCTGTCTCAGGGCTGAGCATAGCAGTGTGTGCCTGGGAGTGTTTTTGTCTCTTTACTCCATCACCACCAGATTTTCCCAGCAACCAAATGGTGAGAGGAAGGATTGTTGAGATGCAGAGCAGAAAATCCCTTGAGCTCCTGGAAAGGTGTCCATCCCGGGCCCTCACCCCAGAGATTCTATTGAACCTGAAAACTGCAAGGAGAGAGACCAATGCCATGATCATCCAACTAAAGCAAGCTTTATTAAATACTGGCCAGGAAGATGGACACTGGCCAGGTCCATACCCAGGAGTCTCAGAAAATGGTGTTGAATTAGGTTAGTCAGGTGCTCCAAAAGGCAGAACCCACAAGGCTGTGGCACTTTCTGCCGTCATCCAATTGGGACCAACATACATTCTGATGTACCTCCTGCCTACCTA
Source organism: Ondatra zibethicus (assembly GCA_004026605.1). Taxonomy (NCBI): domain Eukaryota; kingdom Metazoa; phylum Chordata; class Mammalia; order Rodentia; family Cricetidae; genus Ondatra; species Ondatra zibethicus. Next base: position 60,247 of record PVIU01006212.1, on the reverse strand, counting down.
CATACTTCCTGCCTAAGTACCTCCTGCCTTACATCTGACCAAACACATCATGTGCAATTGGGGCAACCAAGCTTGTTTACTAAAGTGAAAACATGTGACTTGTTATTGTGCATGAACCACAACAACCCCCAGCATTCCAGGGCAAGTGGGGCTTACAGGTCAACTTTAGCCCCTACAATTCCGATTGGGTTGGTGCATGGTGGGACCAGTTGTGAGGTTTTAGCCTCCTTCTAGGTGATTGGCAGGTACTACCAGCATGGAAAGTCTCTGGCCCCGGGACCTCTGGGGTGTGCACCCAGCAGCTGCTACAGTATGGAGCATTGCAAGCTCGTCGGAAATGTGGAATCTCAAGCCCAACCCCAAGCTGCTAGATCCAAGTGGCCCTCTAACAAGATCCAAGGCAATTGTGTATGTGGGGGGGGAGGGGTGTGCGCATGTGCATGTGTGCATGTGCACTGCTGCTTGGAAGCAGTCCATATCACTGTCAGGGTTAAGCCTCATGACCATGACGGTGGGGAACATGGCAGCAGGCAGGCAGGTAACTGAGAGCCACATTTTGAGAAGACTACCACCGGGGAGAGAGAGAACTAACTGGGAATGGTGTGGGCTTTTGAAAGCCATGTTCCCCACCGTCATGGTCATGAGCTCATCCTCTGAAACAGGAGCAAGCCTGTAATAACACTTTCTTCTGTAAGTTGCCTTGGCCATGGTTTCTGCACAGCAGTAGAAAGGTAATTAAGACAGAGTGAAGGACTCGTGGAGGTCCTATATCCCACCTGGATTGTGGTGTGGAAATGGAACATGCCCCAGAAGGAGCATGTGTTAAAGAAGGTTTGGTTACCTACCAGCTGACAGGCTTTTGGAATTGATTGGGTCCTGAGGGCTCTGGTCCCTCTGTGGATTATTTCATTGGACTCACAGTGGACAGCCGTATTGGGATGAAGTGATACACACCAGGAGGTGGGACCTGGAAAGAGGTCACTGTTGTCCCTGGTCACCACTCTGCTCTTTCTCTTGCTTCACCTCACCATGTAATTTCAGCCTCAAGGCAGTTGCACAGATATAGGGCAAATAGGGATCTATGAAACGGAGCCGCAAAGAAACCTTTCCAACTGCAAACTATTTCTCTCTGAGTGAACACAATCCAAGGAAACAGGAAGGCAGCAGAGGAAGTCCTGAGGTCTCATCTCCTGAGCTATGGTTGTATAATACAGAGATGGACTGCCTACGTCTCAAAGTTAGGGCTGGTGAGGGTGTCTCAGAAGGTAAAGGTGCTTGCCACCAAGTCTGCGTTTGATTCCCTAGAATCCCTATGGTAAAAGGAGAGAACCAACTCCCCCGGGTCGTGAGATCACACACATAACATGGCATATGTGTGAGCACACACACATCCAGTAAATAGATATAGTAAGCCATTTAGAAAAGTTAAGTTAGAGACAGTCACATCTGGGCTGGGGAGATGGTTCAGTGGGTAAGAACACTTGCTGTACAAACAATGATATGAGTTCTTCTTTTTTTAAAAGTAGTTTATTTATTTTTATTTTATGTGCATTGGTGAAACTGAGCTGTAACTCCAGTGCTATGGGGGGCAGAGGAGGGTCATTAGAACTTGCTGGCTACCGGTTTGGAATCTCCGACTGGAGGGAATAGTGCAGAGTCTGACTTCTGTGCAGGCACATACCTGTACACAAGTGCGTCCTGCCTCCCCAAACCCACCCTGAGCAAACAAAACCCCAGGCAGATAAATAATGGCAGCCCAAAACTCCCTGCTTCCACTTTTTGATCACAGTGAATGAGATATCAGTATTTTAACAGAGGCTGGTAGAGTGTGGTCTCTAGCCTGCTAGTGAAGCACTTTCAGGTGACCCCTAGTGTGGATAGCCTCATGGTTATGGTATTTCTGGCGGTTCCATTATTTTTCAGGCTACCTGTATCTTTTCACATGTGTTTAAAGAATATTTTTCTTAGCACTTTCACAGGTTTCAACGAAGTAGATTTTATTTTTAAAGTTATATCCTAGTTTGGGGGTATAGGTATTTAGAAATCTGTGTTTCACACTGACACCTGGTTGCTAGTAAGAATACTTGGACTGAGCAAAATTTTGTAGTTTGAGAATAAAGACTTGAGCTGGGTGGTGGTGGTGCTTGCTTTAAATCCCAGCACTTAGACGGCAGAGGCAGGTGGATCTCTGTGAGTTCGAGGCCAGCCAGGCCTACAGAGCGAGTTCCATATAGCCAGGGCTTTACAGAGAGACTCTGTCTCAAAAATAAAATGAAATAAAGGATAAATAATTGGGAGGAGCTAGGTGTGGTAGTGCACGCCTGTATTCTAGTGCTTGAGAGACCGAAGCAGGAGGATCTCAAGTTCAAAGCCACCCTGAACTACACTGTGAGACTATCTGAAAAACAAACAATAAGTGAGAGGATTGGCCAGGATTGGGCCCGAGCCCTTGGCTGACTTCAGTAGCTGAGAATCCCTTTTCCCTGAGGCCGTAGGAGGTAATGATGATGCTCTTTACCAGGCTCTTATTCAGTGACAGCCGTTGTTCTATGAACTTTCTGCTGCTTACTTAATTATCATCATAAACCTAAGGGTCCGTCCCACTTCAGAACTGGGGAAAGTAAAGTCGCCACTGGTCAGAGCACCCTGCCGAGGCTTAGGCAACTCAGAAGTCACGTCCAGGATTTGAGTCAAGGTCCAGTGGTTCTGTTCTGTTTGATCAGCATTTTGCTTGTCTGCTCATTATACCATGGTTTGTTTGTTTGTTTTCTGTCTCCGGTCTCGGTCTGCAGCTGGCTTTTGGAATACAACTTACCATGGAAAGGAATGACCATGGTGAGGATGGTGAGCACTGTCCCCTCCTCATTCCCTTCACCCTCTCTCCCCATCCCCAGACTCAGCATTTGTGTCCTCCCCTTTTCTCCTCTCCCTTCTCCCCCATCCTCTAGTTCTGACTGGCTCTGGTCAGTGTCTAGGGGGACCCGTGTTGCCCCGTACCCTGAGAGCTCAGCTATGCAGTGAGCAGGCTGAAGGGGGCGACTCTGAGGGTCTGCGACCCTGCTCTCTTCTCACCCCATTCCACACCTGTGGAAAGCACCATGTGGGCCGCCCACAGACCCTCACCGGTGTCACTCCTGGAAATGCCCCCTTCCGTCCCTCTCCCTCGTCTTATCCTCGGTTCTGGGAGACGAGCGTCTCATCAGCCTCGTGCCCACAGTGTTGAAGACTAGCAGATAGGCCCTGAAATTCCGTTCAGCGCATCCATCGCAGATGGGCAGCCCCATACCAGGCTGGTTGGGAGGCTGGGTGGCCCATTAGGGCCTGGAATGGGGCCAGAGGCCACATTACAGCTCACTTCCACATCATGGGCTGTGACGGGCTTATTTGCCTGTTCTCCTATTGGAGAGGCAGTCAGCCCGTGCTCTCTAATAGCCAGTGACTCAGGGAGCTGGCATTCATTCTCACAGTCTCAGTGGCCTGGAGGCAGCTTTCCTAGCCTGCTCTTAAAATAACCAGGTTTGGTAGGAGCCTCAGGGAGCACTCTACGCGTTTCTTAAAGCTGTGCAAGTCTGTCCCTTCAGCTGCTTTCTGAAGGGGGTCACAGGAAATCTCCCTAGCACCGTAGTCGCTGACTTTGCCATGTTAGACCCGGGAGCTGTGTTGACAAGTCAGGGTCCAGTGCTGTCACTGAGGTATAAGGGCTCCAGTGACAAGAACTGAGAACCCAGGGGCCAGCCGTCCATCTCAAGCTCTGTATTGGGTACAGGTGACAGGTGCCCCTGCCTTCGAGGATTCAGCCATGGACTGGGGCACAGATGGGAGACTCACAAAGCAGAGCACAAATGGGGGAAACTGGGATGAGATTACCCAGAGGTTGAATTTGCTTTCATAAATGTGATATAGAGGGTCTATATAGATAGACCTCATTTATGTGAGTTTGCTTTTATGAATGTGGTATAGAAGACCTATAGAGATAGAGGGCATCAGTTATGTGTTCTGGAATTTTCAGGCAATGCCACCATCCCTGTCTCATAGGGAAGTCTAGCAACTGGAAGGTGAGGGTCTGGGTTCGGGTTCTGTCTTTGGGTGTTCTGTGGGCCCTTCAAGACACTGTCTTCACTCTGGCCTGTTTTCCTCGGAGAGGGAGCTGGGCAAGGCCCAGAGCTCTGGAACATCAGAACTACATGTTTAAGTGGATACGGGAGGCGAAACTGTTCCGTTCTGTGCTGGCCCTGTCGTCTGAGAAGCTGGATAAATCTTTGGCTTTGCCCTGGAGGAGAGACAGAACCATTATCCGTTGAGGGTGGGGAAAGGCATTAGCTTTTCCCGATCAGTGGTCCCCCGTGCCCGTCAACAATATCTTCTCCTGGCATGAACTCCCAAAGGCTCCTTCTGTCCTGAGGCTGGCAGCCTGGGTCTGGGTCTGGCCTTGGGGTGTGTGAAGCTTGTATGGTCTAAGCATGGCCTTGTCTCTAGGCCATGCTCTGACCCTCAGCTGTGGAACGGCTGAAATAACCCCAGGATACAGACATCTGACTTTGCCCCTGAACGTTCTTCTTATTATATAAACCTCAGAGGGTTTTTTTTTTTTTTTTTTTTTTTTTGATGATGGAAGCTGTTTGTGTTCCTGGAGGCTAAACTGCTTGGTCATGAGGGTGGGGATTAATGGATTGGTGTCCTGTTTCCTGGCCTTCGTCCTGAGTGGAAGGGCTTCAGCTCTGGCCTTGGTGTTCTTGGCATGTGTACTTCCGTGACTGCTCCTGTGGTCAACCCACCAGTGTGAACCTCAGGCAGATCCCCTGGGTTTCTTTGTTTTCTTGTAGCTGCCAGAGGGTTTGGATTGCCGCTTTTCACTCAGCAGACGTGAACCTTGGTGTAGCTTCCTCAAACTGCCAAGCCCAGCTGGGGTCTGGTCCCCCTGCTCTGTTTCCCTGTGGGCCGTAGGTCCTCATATCAGTGTTTCCACGTGGGCTGTGGTTCTCATCAGCCTTTGCCGTGTGTGCTGTATCCCTGGCAGCTGGGGTTAGTGACTTCACATGATGCTCTAGCAACCATACAACTCTTGCATCTGCAGCTTCTAGTGGTCCTGTAGGTCTTTGGAAGTGACCAGCTGATTGGCACCCCACAGATAACCCTCCCTCCCAGAATGTGGCTCTGTTTGGGTCCATGCCCTCCTCAGTGCCTCTCTGCGATGGCAGATGCAAAATGACAACTTAATGAAGACTGTAATCTTAGAAATTTGGAGCTCAACCTAGCTGAGTACTTTCCACTGCATCTCATTAAAGGGGGTGAAGGTGAAGTGGGGTGCCCATGGGGGTGCCTTTCTACATGCTTACCTTCATCTCTGAGATGTCCACATAGCTCTGCAGATGCAGCTCTGTGGCAGAGTACTTGCCTAGCATATATGTGGCCTTGCATAGCATATGTATGATCTTGCCTAGCATATATGTGGCCCTAGGTTTGATCCTCAGTATTATAAAAAAGGAAGAAATGCCAACTGCATCCAATTTCCTGTTTACAAATAGTGTCTGTCACTGCTCCTTGCTCTGCTCCCAGTCTACTGCCCATCGATCTCCCACTTCCATGACTCCTGTAGGGGAGAGGTTGGGGGGGTCAGTTGTCTGGAGCCCTGTAACTGGGGTGAAATACTGGCCTAGGCCTCTCTTTGCTGGCCAAAGAAGCTAGGCCCTGCCCTGCCCTTCTACACCAGTCTCCCCAGCACTACTTGGTGTATGCCCCACTTTGCCAAGGACAGGAAAGGTTTTCTTTTACCTTTTTGGGGGGAGAAGGGGTGTGGGGAGGCTTCCTAGAAGGACTGAATTCTCTGGCACCTCTGAAGCCCGGCCCATGCATTTTCTTCCTTCAGCGGTTGTCACTTGAGCAGCTGTGGCACAGCAGATGCTGTGCCGGGGTCAGGGGAATGACGGTGAGCAGAGAGCAGAGGCCATCCTCGTGCAGCTTACCCAAGCCGCATCTCCAGGCACAGGTCCTAAATGCATGATCCTGTGATGGTATGATCACTGACAAAATACTGCCCGACATATTTGACGAAAACCATTTTTCTCTCTTTCACTCTATAATAAACTATTTTAAAAATAACTTTCGCAGGGCCTTGTTGGAAGGGGAAAGCAATCCGGAGATACTGATCTGGAGGAAGAACATTGAAAACATGCCGCAAGGTAAATACTAGAGGCTGTATTTGTTAAGGCTGCAATGTTAAAAGGCTTCCCATCTGAGCTGCCCACTCCACAGAGGGAGGAGGGTTTATTATCTAGACAGAGAGGGTTGAGGAAAACAAGCTGTTTCCCAGATAACGAATAGTTCATCATACTTTTAGGTACAAACTAGATTTTAGTTGAACGGGATATAATTTAAATTACAGTGTGGATCACAATGGCCTTGGAAGCAGTCATTGGAATTTTCTGCCTGTGTAGATAATATTCTGAGGTACTTCCTCGCTGAGAAGCAGCACCCAAAGCAGGGTGGTGAGGATGCGCATGTGTTCATTAGACCCACAGAAGGGGCATATTTTCTTTTTCCAGACCAAACAGTTATGGCTGAAACTAACATCCAAAATTATTATTTTGGATAGCATGTAGTCAGCACACTGGAAACTGCAACCCTACCGGGTTACAAGGACACTACTCTGCCACCTTAGGTTGGAGTAGCAAGTCCGGAAGGTGTCCTGTCGTAGTTTGGGCTCAAAGCTTCGGATTAGGCCTTTCATTCCAACAGCAGTAGATCTGGCATAAGAGTGCTTAATATGCACCTTTGGAAGACCTTCAAAATCTGTAAGATAACTTTTAAATGAAATATTAAGCCTGCTGAACATTTAAAGGGATTCTGGCTAAGCAGTGGCAGGTTAAAAGACACATGGATGCTCAGCATAAGTCTTCCTTGGTGTCTGGGGGAGACTGTCTCCAGGACATCTATTCATAACCAAGTTCACAGATGAGCAAGTTCTTTGTCTAAGATGTTACAGGATTTGTACATCCTCCTACAGACTTCAAATCCCCTCTATGTTACTTAGCGTATGTAGTACAATGTGTGTGCCATGTAAATTGCTGTCACACTGTATTGCTTAGGGGGGATGACAGGAAAACAGCCTGCACGTGTTCAGTATAGATACTTCATCTGAAATCATTATGCTCTTTAGTTAACCAGGGTGTGGGAACAGAGCCCACAGGTTGGGCACCTTTGGAACCCATCACCTACGAGGCCCATCATGTGACTTCCTCAGTGATGCTCATGTCTTCATTGCCCCTGTTAGCCACGTCTCTGATTTGCCAGGTCCCGGGGTTCAGCCTCAGAACTGTGGTTCTAATCATCTATGACTAGTAAGGGATTTGTCTCAACAAGCTTGTGTCCTCATTTTGAGAGTAAGTCTGAAAGAAAATGGAGAGATCCACGCAAGTAGCCATTAGCTGGCCTACCTGACATCTAGAAAAGAAAAGTTGTCACCTGCCAGGTTTCAAGGTTTACTAAAATTTTAACCTGTGGCTCTGTATATCTGGAAGTCTAATATACAACCTGAGGTTAGAAGAGAGAAATAAAGGGCCAAGGACCAAATTCCTGGGAGGACTAGCATTCTAAGCATGGGACTTGGTGATATTTTACTAGCTATGCGTGACTTTAGAGTCAGGAAGAAGACGGGTACGTATCTCTGCTAACTTGATTTATTCATCCATTGTTCTTCAAGCTTCTTGAACAGTATGCGTACTTCACATTTATGAACTTAAGTTGTCTTAGGTATTATGCTAAAGAAAGATGCAGTGGAATAAAGGTGCCTAGTTGTGAGTCAGTCTTTATGCTTATAAATAGCTGCGTTTCCTGCATAGTATAGCTGCTCATTAACTATTTATGGAGTAAACCTGCAGATGATTGCCTAGTAAACTGATCAGTACTTGTTAGTGCACCTAGTTGCCTTTTAAAATGTACCCTGAAATAGTGTTGGCTGCTGCCTATGACATGAAAGACCTAACACTAGCCTGTGAGCCTCCATATCTCCTGTTGACCATGGGGGTTTGTCTTCCGGGGTTTCTAGATTAGGATCAGTGAATTAACCTGAAAAAGAAATCTTTGTATATACAATATTCCAGCCTGGCCTCTTTCCCTGTATTTTGGGAACCTGTCTCAATGAGACCCCCTAGGCTCCATTGCCATGAGGGAAGGGTAGAGAGGTGCCCAGCCAGATGGGGTATGGTGGACACTAAGAAACGCTCTTGGAGTGGTTGGTGCTTTGGTCATGTTTTAACTCAGTTGACGCTCCGAAGATCCAATTACCCTGGTGGAGTCTGTGCACCTGCAGATTCCCACTGTCTGAGAATGGACCCTGAGTATAACCGGAAGCCCTAAGGCTGACTCCAGGAGGATGCCGTTAGTTCAGGGCGTGCTCTGACAACTGGTTTGATTTTGAAACTATATCTCGTCAAGTATAAGCATACAAGGCAGCTTAGAAAATCTAAAGTCTTCCATCCCTGCGGCCCAGGGGGAGATGGAGGGATGCGCTATTCAGCATCCAATAACTATATTCTTTGTAATTACAGAGCTTTTCTCTGCTGAAGTCGGTAAACTTTCCTCAACACAGAATTAATGATTCTGAAGACCATAATACTGTGAAAATTTGACCAGAAAACCCAATGCCTCTGACCTCTCTGGCACTCTCGGCATACTTTATATTCAGACCTTTGATGGTTCTCTTAAGCTGAGGGAGTATTCTAAGACCCGCAGCTGGGGAAGAACGTTAGGTGGAGGTATTTGTGGGGCAGTATCTTATTGTGATGGGAGTTCTAGAACAACCAAAAGATAATGTAGAGAATAAAAGTATTGTCTTGAAAAGATCCTTTCTTTAATAATAGTATATTTTATACTGACATACGAGATGACCTACAGCAATGCTTTTAGGGTGAGAAAAATGATGCCTGTCATCTAAATGAACTGTTTGTTCAATTTTCACAGAGTCCAGAAATGCATCCTATCGCTATACCAGCTCAGTAATTCAGAGGAAAAATGAGAAAAATCTATTTCCAAGGCAAAAAACACATTGGCCAGCTGTAAATCATAGCTCAGCTCTGTATTCTACAAGGCCAGGGCACCTTGAATCACAGGCAACCACAGCTGTTGAGAGTCCTGCTAGAAGAGGCTTCCTGACCTCCGGGTATTCTTCCTCAGCTACAACCCTGCAGCAAAAATCCCTCGAGAAGACTGTCAGCAGTCAAGCCAGTCTCAGGCCTGCTGTTCCAACCCATGGCCTTCTGAGAAACACAGACGCTCAAGTGAAAACATTCCCTGACAGATCCAAAGTTGAAGGCACCAGGGACACCCCCATCCAGGTGACCACAGAGTCCATTGTCACCAGAGAGTCACACAAAGATCACCGGGGCAACGTGGCGGCAGGTGCCGTGAACAACGCTCAGTCAAATGACAGAACTGTCATTTTGGGAAAGAAATTAGAAGTGAAAGCCACTAGGGAACAAGAAAGGGACAGATCAGGGGTCGTCAAATTAAAGCCAGAAGAGAAAATGTTTGATTCTAAAGAGAAGGGCTCAGAGGAAAGAAACTTGAGATGGGAAGAGCTGACCAAGTTAGACAGAGATGCAAGAACGAGAGAAAGCCAGCAGAGGGCCGAGCCCAAAGAGAAGAAATCACCGAAGGAGGGAAGTGTGAAGGAAATGGAAGTACCCATCAGTTTAGAAGTATCCCGGGACAGCAGATCAGAAGTGTCCACAAAAAGCTTGCTGTCATCTGGAAGGAAGGATGCTGGTGACAGTAGGGGAAGAGGGGCAGAAACAAAAGAGACCAAGTTCCGGTTGGATACCCAGGACACTGCCAGTTCTCTGCAAAGTGATTCTAGGACAGAGACCATAGCTGAAAACATTGTCACCACCATCCTTAAGCAGTTCACTCAGGCTCCAGATGCTGAAGAGGATGACAGCTCTTTGCCAGACACGAAGGTCACTTACGTGGACAGGAAAGAACTCCCTGGCAGTGGGAAAACCAAGACAGAAATCGTGGTGGAGTCGAAGCTGACAGAAGACGTTGATGTTTCTGATGAAGCTGGCCTGGAGTACCTTTTAAGCAAGGAGGTCAAGGAAGTGGGACTGAAGGGAAAGTCAGCTGAGAAGATGATAGGAGAGATGATCAACGTTGGTCTGAAAGGAAGGGAGGGGAGAGCCAAAGTCGTAAATGTGGAGATCGTGGAAGAGCCTGTGAGCTACACAGGTGGTGGGACAGCAGAGTTTCCTACCCCCTTCCACGTGGAAGAGGTCGATGATGTGTCTCCCAGCCCCAAGGGCTTAGTTGAGGAAGAAGATGGTGATGAAGAGACCCATGAGGCATTCTCGGTGCATCAACATCGAAGGACCAAGCAGCCCCAGGGGAGCATCCCTCACGTGGAAGAAGTGATGGAGGCAGGTGACTCAGAGGGAGAGCAGAGTTACTTTGTGTCTACCCCAGATGAGTACCCTGGGGGACATGATAGAGAAGATGATGGTTCAGTGTACGGGCAAATCCACATAGAAGAAGAGTCCACCATCCGGTACTCATGGCAAGATGAAATTGTCCAGGGGCCTTGGAGAAGGAAAGCAAGAGATGACACGGGGAAAGAGAAGCATGTGAAGGTCCTGGAGGTTCCAGCACCTTCCCTGGGTGGTGCCATTGGTTCTGCCCACTTGAAGGAAGAAGCTAGTGGTGAATTGCATGCAGAACCCACAGTCATTGAGAAAGAAATCAAAATACCACATGAATTACATACCTCCATCAAGGGTGTCTTCTCCAGTGAGCCCCGGCACCAGATGGCGGAGGTCATCGGGCAGCTGGAGGAAACCTTGCCTGAGCGCATGAAGGAGGAGCTGTCTGCTCTGACCAGACCGGGTCAAGGAGAGCCAGGGAGTGTCTCTGTGGATGTGAAGAAAGTCCAGAGCGCTGCTAGTGGTTCTGTGACCTTGATGGCTGAAGTCAACCTCTCACAGACTGTGGATGCAGATCAGTTAGACCTGGAGGAATTGAGCAGAGATGAAGCTGGGGAGATAGAGAGGGCTGTGGAGTCGGTGGTAAGAGAGAGTTTGACCAAGCGCTCCAGCCCAATGTCTAGAAGCCCAGACAGGGAAGATGGAGAGGAGGAGGTGTCTACTGGGGGCACTGTCTTCAAGCGCTGGGCCACCAGGCAACTGTATAGTCCATCTGGTGAGAAAGATGATGCTGGCTGGTCCCCTCACAGCTCAGATCAGCATGTTACCCAGGGACCAGTGTCGGCCACCGTGGAAGTCACCAGCCCAACAGGTTTTGCACAGTCTCATGTGCTAGAGAATATAAGCCAGTCTGTAAGGCATGTTAAACTAGGTCCCACAGAAATGTGGGGGACTGAGCAGGCGTCCTACGGAGGACCCGCTGCACAGGTGGTGGAGGTAAGTGGGAACTTCCGTGACGCAGTCATCTCTGAGGGAGCCAGCCGCTCTGTGAGGCACGTTACACTGGGTCCCCATCAAAGTCACGTGTCCACCGAAGTCACCTTCCAAAGCTCTCTGCCTACCTGGCGGGAGGCAGGAGATACAGGAGAGCCTGGCCCAGCAGGACCGTCTGAGGAAGCAGACATATCCAGAAACCACAGAATGCCTGGCTCTGAGCAGTTTCATGTAGAAAAGGAAATTCATTTTCTGGGTCCTGTTTCTGGGGCAGCCCAGGTTGATAGTAGCTTTGAGACTGAAGAGTTGGAGGGCACCCAGACTTTCGTTAGGCATCTCCAGTTAGGCCCTAAAGAAGGGTTCAGAGAGGAAATCCAGTTCGTAGCTCCCATCCCAGACAAAGTGGAGTGGAGGGTAGAAGAGGATTCTGGGCACACCCAAGTGTCTCTAGGGAGGAGTACCTCTATCCAGCACATTGACATTGGGCCTCAGAGGCACCAAACCTCCAAGCTGATAGCCCCACAGACACTTGAATTTAGGGACTCAGAAGGCACGGTCCTTGTGGAGGACTCAGCAGATACGACCCAGGTCACTCACAGTGTCACCTCAGGTAGAGAAATCCTCAGGAACAAAGAGAACACATTCCAAACGGTCATTTCTGAGTTCCCTCCGGGCAGTGCAGGGGACACAGGAACAGAGGGGACAGCAGGCACCAGCAGATCCTTTAAGCACATTCAGATAAGCCCTGCAGAGAAGGGACCCTCTGAACACATTGTCATCCGTGGACCCCTGTCTAAAACATTTGTACTCGATGGCTCGGCGGCCTCCCCTGACCTAGGTGGGGTAGCTGGTGACAGGAGCACCCTAAGTCCCATTGCACCAGGGCCCAAAGAAACCTCATTTACTTTTCAGATGGACGTGAGTAACACAAGAGCCATCCGCAGCTGGACCCGAGACGCAGGGTCAGAAGTGGAAGCTCACAGTGTGTCTGAGCATGGTGGCTGGAGAGCTGCTCACAGTAGGAACGAGCAGGTAGCCACCGTGAGCTCTCAGGACTCCGCTGGGGATGGACACCAGACCCGGGGAGAGAAAGGCATGGAGCAGGCTGGATTTGACAAGACTGTGCAGCCGCAGAGAATGGTAGACCAAAGGTCGGTGGCTTCAGAAGAGAAGAAAGTGGCCCTTGTCTATCTAGACAACGAGGAGGAGGAGGATGATGGGTGGTTTTGATAAGCAGAACTATCTTGTCTTAAATGGCACTTTGGAAACGTATCACTATTCAAAGCCTTTAACATACCAATATACAAAGCCTCTACTAATTGTACGGAGGAGGGGGAGGCTGGTTATCAATACCTTTATTTAGAGAACCTAGGCCAAGTCGGTTTGCTTTAGAATTCATTTGTAAAAGTTTGAGATCGACTCTGGCCTTTTAAGGCTTTGAGATTTTATAATTGAGTTGGGACTTTTGCAGATACTTTTCATCTTTTTAGTCTTAAAAAGTTCCTTTCTCTAAAGCTTTCTCTCCATGTGTGGGGAGAGTTTGTGCGAGTTTTGCACCAGGTCACAGGCGTGACTTACTACTGCTGTGCTCTACTGTTTATCTAAAGCAAGACACCTTAACATTAACCAGATTAAAACAATATGTTTAAGGGTAGGTTTTGTTTGCATGTGCTAATATCAAATAGTAAACTAACACTGGAAAGGAAAATACATGAATTTTTCTCTTTCCTAAATCTTTTCAAAAAGAAATTATAGGAGGATTGGAGAGATGGCTCAGTGGTTAAGAGCCTGTACTGCTCTTTCGGAGGACCTGAGTTTAGTTCCCAGCACCTACATCAGGTGGGTCACATCCACCTATTAACTCCTACTCCAGGGGATCCGATGTCCTTTTTGGCCTCTGTAGGCACCTGCACTCATGTGCACATATCTACACACACACACACACACACACACACACACACACACACACACACACACAAACAGAAATAAATCTTAGCCAGGCAGCAGAGTGGTGGCGCACGCCTTTAATCCTAGCACTCAGGAGGCAGAGGCAGGCAGATCTCTGTGAGTTCAAGTCCAGCCTGGTCTACAGAGTCAGTTCCAGGACAGCCAAGGCTACATAGGGAAACCCTGTCTTAAAACAAAACAAAACAAAGAAATATTATAGAAAGTAATAAGCAAGACTGTATGTTTTTAAAAAATCTACTAGATGATTTAAGAAACAGTTACTTATCAGAGATTTAAGATTAATTTCAAATTGAATAACTTGCTTTCTACATACAGAACTTTAGAAAAAGGAAGGCTGAGAGTTCTTTCTGGAAAGCACAGTTGTTGTCTGTTGTTGATGATTCAGGTCATGTGTGACTGTCCTGCCCATACAGATTTGTCAGCATGGCCACAGGCACGGCCAGCTGAGGATGAGGATTGCTAACGGCATGGTCTTTACAGTACTAGGCTGTGAGATAGCAGGACGCCTTTTGTCCTGACCCAAGCCCTGGGGTAGCTCCTCCTACTAGAGCAGCAGTTCCTCCCACATGTGGGTTGTGACCCTTTCACAGGGGTGGCCTAAGACCATTGGAAACCACAGACACTTACATTGTGACGCATAGCAGTAGCAAAATAGCAGTTATGAAGTAGCAGTGAAAATAATTTTATGGTTGGGGGTCATCACAACATGAGGAACTGTATTGAAGGGTTGTAGCATTATGAGGGTTGATGACCACTGGGCTAGGCCCTGTGTTCTGAGCCTCTTTGTGCTGTAACCCTTATGACCAGAACATTTGCTCTCACTGGGAAGAGACAGCTGTGTAGGCAGTGAAGGGAGTACAGATGTTTAGACTGCAGCTGGACTGGTGGGACACAGAAGCACAAAGCAGCTGGTGCCTCCTGAATAAGTTATTCTGAACTCACCTCTCGTGGGCTGGAGGTCTTTCTGAGCTCCTGGAATGAAGGATAAAAAAAAAAAGCAGCAGCCATATACAAACCTCAGAAAAGCTTTTTGCACTTTGAACAGAAAGTACAAGGGTGGGGGGGATTTAAATGTTTAGGGGAAGGAACCAAGAGCTTCCCATGCAACCATGCAATCCATCATTGAGGCATCCGGGACTGGTTCTGTCAGATGACAAAGGCCACATGGACCACAAATCATGGGCCTGGAACTGTGCACCGCTGGGTTTAATAGGATGATATGCTCATTTGGAATTGTTCTTTTATACGCGGATATTGTTGTTAGAAATCCCAATGCTGAAGATCCGGCATCACATAAAAATGGCCTCTATGGCGCAGCATTCTGTGAGTACAAAATAGCAGCTCTGATACGGCTAAGCCATGCTTTTGAACCCAGGCCACAGACCTGCCTGTAGGGCACTGAGCAAGACAGATCCGAGGTGATGCCATCTTCGGGAGGGGAGGGGTGTGGTACAGAAAGCCTCCCTCCCTGTGTGTCTGTCTCACAGGGCACATCTCCCCATCTGGTTCCAGCAGCTGGGCAAAGGAGAGTGAGTTTTTTTCATTGCTAAGTAGAAGAGAAATGTAGCATGGCTTAAGACGATCTGCTTTTCAAACACCTTGCGTCAGGGTCCAGGAAGCGAGCGGATTTGAATGGAAGGTTTAAGCCTTTGTTACCCATAAAGATGAACTCATGGTCGTCAGTCTGATACGGAAGTTACTGCCTTGGGCTGTCATTTCGAATACCATCAGAGATGTGCTGATGTATTTTTGCCGTAATCAGCAAGTCTGAGTGAGTTATTAGAATGTGGTCGAGGTGACAGCCTCAGTGTAATCCACATGAGACAGAGTGACAACGTAGAGTTTATGAAGAGTCTAAGTGGGCTTAGGTGGGCGCCATTGTCTTAGTCCATGAACTTATACATGGATGCTAGTATGAGCAAGGGTATCAATATCATGGCCACTTCTACTTAATTTGAAAAAAATAAACGTCTTAGTGTTAAATATTCATTTTCATTGCTAAAGTTGGAACGCACAGCAAGGCAAGTTCTGTTTGGAGTATTTACCAGAATGGAGGAAGCCTCAGCTGTCATTGGTTACTAGGTATCCAGGTCACTAAGGGCAGGGCTCATACCCTGATATTATTGTAGCAGCTGTGTAGGCGGTGAAAGGAGCATAGACACTGCAGCTGACGTCTAAAAACCTCCCTGAAGGTTTCTGAACCCAGTCAGTCTGGAGCCAAATCAACACTGTGGTAGGGCAGGGAGGGTGGGGCCACGCCTAGTCTCTCCCAGTTTGTTATTGTTGAGACTACGAGATGCTGAATGTTTCTCAGTTTTCCAGTGGTTGTTTTGATAGTTTATTTAAAGTGTTTATTTAGAATTATCTAAGAAACTTATTTTGCTAACCTCCTGTTCCCTGCAAAGGGAACTGTCACAAGAATGTGTAGAAATAAAGATCTGAGGGGGAAAAAAAATATCTGCATTGTTCCTAAAGAGAATGTCTTCCGGCCGGTTTTGTGTGGTTTTCAGACTCGAGTGAAAGCCAACCTGGGTTTCTGTCCATGTTTCGATGGTAGCCCTTAGTTATTAGAAAGGTCACATATGGAAACTTCAGTTCTCCAATTCCCCTGAGGTTAGAACCCTGTATTGTAGGCACAAACTAGAGAGCATGCACTAACTAGCTTGTCTCCAAGTGGGGACTTACAGTTGGCACTAAAATGTCATCACAGCAAACAGCCTGGAAAACTGTTGCCAGCAGGAAGAAACAGCAATCCATTCTGCCCAGGATGGAGGGGGGCTGCCAAGGTACAGTTATTCAGCGCTAAAACCAGTGTTGTCTTGGCCAGGAGCTGGACAGCTGGTTAACTCAAAACACAGTTTGTAAGGTTACCTATGGCCATGTCTCAGTATCTTGCCAAAAATAAAAAAATCTAGTAGCTTAAAACAAAGAAGCGGGCGACTGTTTGTTGTCGATCTATAATCTAGTCTTTTACCAACACAAATAAAAACACGAATGGTTGTATTTCTTCTCTCTCGTGGGAGCTAGCGGCACCCGTGGGGACACTGAGATCATTCACTGTGTTACTTTTCTGCTGCTAGGACAAAAACAGTGACTCAAAGCGACCTGGGGAGGGAAAGGCTCATTTGACTTCCCTGCACAGATCATAGTCCATCACTGAGGGAAGCCAAGGCAGCAACTCAAGCAGCCCAGGAACCTGGAGGCAGGAGTTGAAGCAGAGGCTGTGGGAGAAGGTTGCTTCCTGGCTTGCTGTCCATGGCCTGCTCAGCCTGCTTTCTTAGATAACGTTGAACTACTTGCCCAGGGGTGGCAACACCCTCATCAGTTATTAATCATGGAAATCCCCCACAGACATGCCTGCAGATCAGCTCATGGAGGCATTTTCTCAACTGGAATTCCCTCTTCCAGATGAATCCCCCACCCACTTTGCACCAAACTGACAAACGCAAAAGGAAACAAATACCAAACCAACCAGCACCCTCGCTGTTTCCACTGCTCCTGGGGGTGGGAACTCAAGTTTAAAAAGGAGGTTGTTCTCTGTGATTCTAAAATATATCCCAAGAAATTCAGAAAGCATGAAGTAACAAATCAGACACCATGTGTCTTTGGGGTGTGCTGCTGCGTGGCTTCAGCAACACGTTTATTCCCTGAGTTCTGAAGTTCTGAGACTACAAGCCGGGAATGCTAACGAATTTGCTTCTGCTAGGTAAGTGCTTGCTTCCTGACTTACAGACAGCCGCCTTAGAGCTATCTTCATGGAGTAGGGAGAGAGATAGTGTCTCTTGGTCCACTTTGTAGGGACATTGCTCCTACCTACCAGCGCCCCCATCCCTGCTGCCACAGTCTATCTCCAGATGTCATTACTGGGGGCTTAAGGCTTCAGACATAAAATTTCAGGGACAAGGAAGCCCATGGCAGCCTCTGTTTTTAAAATGCTTTTCCCACTAGCTGTGTTGAAGCACATGTCTTCAGCTAGCTAGGACACTCTACGGTGGCCACAGTGATTTTGTACCTTGCTGCCATCGCAGAGGCCTGAGTCTGGGAGAAGAGGTATTAGCAAGGATGGTCTGCCTGCTGAGTTGCCACGCTCCGGAGGAAGACAAAGGGCCTGTTTTCACACTGTCATGGCTGTTTCACCTTCGGTTCTTTAACAAACAGACATGACGCAAAAGAGCTGTGCTCCAATCCTATTGCCCTCTTAGAAATGGCCTGCAGCCTCACTGGCTTGAGCCATGGTATGAGAGAAAGGGGAGAAGAAGGGACAACCTTGCCTGGACCAGCACCCCCCCACCCTGTGATTGTTCTGTCTACCTTGTCCCCAGCACTGATCGCTCTACACCCAGGATAAGGAAGCTCAAATTCACTGCCTAACTTTGTCAGCCTCGCTGAACTGTGGTGTCCCCTGGGGAGAATGAAGGCCACTGTGAACAAGGCACTAGAGACTGTGCAAGCTCTAGTAACAGCTGCCTGTCCTGCCTAGGATAACGACCACAGGAGACAAGGAAGGAGAGAATCTGTATTCTTCTCCTAAGCCACTCCACGAGGGCCTCAGCACCAACGCGCAGCACCCCTGAACCCTAGTCTAGTGTCTCGCCTGTCACAACAGCTAAGCTGCCATTTACTAATTGTGCTACTGTGTTTGATTGTCTAGCAATGCATTGGGGTATGAGCTCAAGAGGACGGGGCTATGTGTGCCATGTTTACTACTTTAGTCTCAGTTTTTCACACAGGCCTAATAATATACTGGGTGCTCAGAAAAATGTAGCTGAGTTCTCTAACAGAGAGGTGCCCCACCACGCCCTTTCAGGCTTCAGGTAACCCTGGAAGTGGTCTTCATTTGTTGGCCATTTCTTAGTTCAAACTGAGGGTCTTGTTTTGGTTACTTTTTTCATTGCTGTGACCAAATACTCGGCAAGAAACAAGAAGGGCTTACTCTGAGGGGATGCACTGTCATGGCAGTGCGGGCAGGGCAGTAGGAATACGAGATGGTTGGTCGCACTGCATCCACGAGCAGGAAGCAGAGAGTAGACAGGGTGAGGGGGTTGGGCTAAGAAACCTCAAGACCTACCTCCACTGACCCACTTCCTCTCGGTAGGCATCCCCTCAAGGCCCACCCAAACCTGGAACAAGATGTTCAAACACATGACTCTGTAGGGGACATTTCTCATTCAAGCCACCACATTTTATCCCCACCTCCATAGGCCCATGGCCATCTCACGATGCAAAATGCATGCATTCCAACGAGGAATTCACACTTCCAACATTAATAGCACAGAGTAAGTTTTACCATTCCAAAAGGGAAGAAACGGACCATAACAAGGGAAGATCAAACCAAAGCAAGATCAAAACCCAGCAAGGCGAATACCAAACCCTTCAGCTCTTTGCACCTGAGGCTCACGATGGAACCATTCACGCTCTTCAGAGCTTGGGCATGCCTGTCTCTACAGTTCTGCAGTCTGAAGCACCCATATCCCACAGGGCACTATGGCTCTGCTGCAGATTCCTTCAGTGGTCATCACAGGTGTGGTCCTGGCATCTCCAACATCTTGAGGTCTCCGTTACAACTTAGGCCTCATTGTCACAGTTTCACACAATGGCCTCAGCACCTTGCAGAACCTTGACACAAACCTCCATGACTCCCTTACTCACAGTTTGCATCTTTAGAACCATCATCATGTGGACAAAGCTGTCAATATCTGCTGCCACCTTGAGATGTAGTATGGCCCCTTGGAGCACAGTTGCCCAGGCCTCTGTTCCCAGGTGTTTATTTCCAAGAAGGGACCTCTGATTTCTCCACTGAGGCTTACTTACCTCCTTTCAAATACATTTTCATTTTCCAGAATTGGAGCCCTTACTGGGTGGGGTTCTGCCCTCATGACAGTTTGCCTTTGTCCTTGTGCAAACCACTAGATTTCTCCTTAAAGGGGCAGCTAATCCCTTTAACAACCAAGCTGCTTTTGTACCTACCTTATCTCCAGCTTAAATTACGCCTTTCCCCACTAAATGCCACATCTGCCATGTCTTCTGCTCCACATGTTGCTCTCTCTGGATAAGGACAGTGAGCAGAAACTACATCACACCTGAATTCTCTCCTACCTAAGGGTTTCCTTGGCCAGACATATTAGTCCATTACCTTTAAATTTAGGCTCATGTGAGCTCTTGGAACACGGGCCAAATGCAGAGTCTTTGTTATAATGTGGAACAAATGGCCTTTTGTCCAGGTCCTTATAGAGCCCTTATTGTCCTCTATTGTCAGGATTTGTCCTAGCATTCTGGTCTTCTAGAATCCCACCAAGATGGTCCATTAAGATCAGTGCTCAACTATGTTCATAGCAGCTTTGTTTGTCATAGCCAGAACCTGGAAACAACCTAAATGCCCCTCAACTGAAGAATGGATAAGGAAAGTGTGGTACATTTACACAATGGAGTACTACACAGCAGAAAAAAATAATGACATCTTGAATGTTGCAGGAAAATGGATGGAGCTAGAAAACATTATTTTGAGTGAGGTAACCCAGACACAGAAAGACAATTATCACATGTACTCACTCATAGGTGGTTTTTAAACATAAAGCAAAGAAAGCCAGCCTATAAACCACAATCCCAGAGAACTTAGACAACAATGAGAACATTAAGAGAGACTTACATAGATCTAATCTACATAGGAAGTAGAAAGTAGGAAAAGACAAGCTCTCCTGAGTAAATTGGGAGCATGGGGACCTTGGGGGAGGGTTGAAGGAGGGAGGGGAGAGGTTGGGAGGGGAGCAGAGAAAAATGTAGCGCTTAATAAAAATCAATTTAAAAAAAATGTGTACAACTCAAAAAAATCTGCGTTCAGCATGCCACAGGCTCTCTTGCCCTTATTTCTAAACTTTCCATATTCTTCCTGTAAACCAATTCCAAACACCCAAGAACCACAGTCAGGCCTCCCACAGCAGTGGGGCCGCTCCAAATGCCCGTCTCCTGCGTTATTTTCCTCATTGCTATGATCAAACAACCAACAAGAAGCAAAAGAGTTTATTTTGGCTTTTAGATGAAAGGGATGTGTGTGTGCGCACATGTGTGTGTTCATGTGCATGAGTGCTTGTCGTGTGTGTGTGTGCATGTGTATGTACCTCTTTGTATGTGTGTATACACACATACATAATACATATATAAATATATACACACCATGGTGGGGAAGGCAGGTGGCGGGAGCACCAGGCAGCTAGTCACAGTCTGCAGTCAGGAAGCAGAGAATAGGTAGAAAGTAGGACTCAGGCTAAGAAACCTCAAGGCCCAGCTCCAGTGACCCACTTCATCCAACTAGACCCCTGCCTCAAGAGCAGTAGGGGCCAAGCGTTCAAACACGAGTCTATGAGGGGCATTTCACTTTCAAACCGTAACCGGCTTCGAGGAGCCCAGGCAAGCACTCTGGCATAGAGCCACATCGCCAACTCCAGTCTTCATTTTAAGCACACAAGTTGACAATAGCACAGTTTCTCTTTATTGGCATTGTCTTCCCGGTCCCTATTACTTTCCTCTAAGGAAGGCTTTGTGCACTCTTCCTACCCCACAGGCGGCTCTGGGCTGCGCAGGGGCTCTACCTGCAATCAGGGGCGGTCTCTTTCCTGCAAGGAAGCTCCAACTTCGGAAGAGTCTTTCTGACATGGTAGAGATGACGGGGGACATTCTTCTTGGTGAGAGAAATGATCAAAGTGACAAAAAAAAAAAATAACCAAAGCAAAAGGTCATCCTGAGGGGCATCCACACTTGACATGTGGAAGCCAAGGGTACTGCTATTGCATGCTGGGGCAAACGGCCTTAAAAACCTGCAGCGACTGCTAAATTCCACCTTCTAGTTGGACAGAGAGTTGATCAGCACCCTAAAAGCAATGACAGGTCTTTCTCAGCGCTTTCTTTGGGGCACATGGGGGGCTCAGTCTGCCGCATTGTGCTTGGCCTTGCCTGGCACGGTGTACTGAGGGACACCGGTGCAGAACACTGCCTTGGCTTTCGGAGATTGCCTCGGCTTCATGGCAGCCTCCGAGATCCTGTAGACAGAAAGAAGATGGGTGAGTCTGGCCCCTTAGAGCACCACAGTTCCCACCAGCCTTAGCAGCTGTGAAGAAGCCTCAGGAGGGGAGCCAGTGAGGACGAATCATGGCAGGAACAGCAACACGGGTATGTTTCTCCTCTTTTAATGCCTTGCGGCCATCTTCCCCGAACTGAGGCAGTCGGGTCTGAGGTAGGTCAGTGGGGGGGGGGGGCGAGACTGGAGAAGACTGTCAAGTTCTGGTGGGAGGCTTGTTGGCTCACGCATGCCATCCTAAAGGGGGATGGTAACCTTTCTGGCTGGTCTGTGCCTCCAGTGAAGCCACTTCTGTTATTTCCTGATGGGGATCTGACCCTCAGCCCATAGGCCTTCAGGGAATACCTGCACTGTGAGATGGAGGCCCTCCCAGGTAGTGCCAAGCTTCTCTCTTTGCTGAGAAAAGACACAGGGCCAATCTTCAATCCACAGTCCTGATGTCACCCCCACCCCCTGCCCGCCCCATCAGGAGCTGAGGTCAGCCCAAGGAAGAACTCTGGAGGCAAGGCACGCAAACCTGCAGGGGCTGGTCTATGTGAGGAAGCCAGAGTGTGTTTCAACATTCTTAAAGAATGAATTCCTTTCTAATATTAGGGCAAGGAATATGTTTTATGGCTGGCTTCTCAGAGGACCTATTCTTACATTTAACTATATAAGCTGTGGAAAGCCAATGAAATGCCCACAGAACCTTCTAGTGGCAGTCTCGGGTTCTGATTAGTGAGATATGATACTCAGAGCAAATGCAAGGGAAGCTGACTCACTTGGACAGTGTGTCTATGGTCTGCTGTGTGGCCAGGGTCCTCTTGTCCTGCGATCCATACAAGAACGTCTCAATCTGAACACACTGCGGAACATCAAGGAGTCTTCGTGAGGTTATGGAAATGTCACAGGAAAATAAAGTCTCCTTTGAACTAGAGAAAGAATGCTTCATTCTTAGACCCGTGCTGTGATGGAGTCAGTGCCCTCTGGGGGCTTCTCTAGGGAGAGCCTGACCTTTAAATTGGACGTTCTTAGGGATCCAGGACGCTACTTCAGAACCCTCTGAGTGCAAGCTTGTATTTAAAGGTAGCGTTTTTTAAAAAGCAAGGCAAGTCCGTTGGCTGACTTTTGCTTCATTTCTTTCTTTTGCTCAAGTTTTGGCATTTTATTGTTTATGCCCAGTCAGGACAAAGTTGAGGAAGGGGAAAATAATAAAGAAATTCTAAAAATGGTCCAAGTCAGTCTGAAGAATGAGGTAGATGAGTTTGCTTTGATGACATTCTGTAAAACTACAGTCATGAAGGCAGTGCATCTTTCATCTGGGGTGTCAAGCAGATGAATGGGAAAGGCAGGGACCTCAGTACTCAGTTGACTGTCCTTGCATGGCCAGTGATGGAGAAGATGGTTACTCAATAGATCGCATCAAGACCACAGTTTTGCAAATGAAAGAAAATGGATTCTAGCTCCCACAAAACAGAAAAATCAAGCCCAAAACATTTGAGGAGTTAAATGTGCAGTGCAGAGCTTGGAGATTCCCTAGGAAAACCCTGAGAAACAGCCTTCATGGCTGAGGTAGGAAACTATTTCTTGAGACAAGCTGCCCACAGCAAACTACTGAAGGAATGTGACCGGCTGTATGAACATGACCAACAGCTTTGCAGCCAAGTTCAACCACAAGCAAAGAACAAGGAGTGAGGGAGTGGGGGGCATCTGCAGTGCATCTTCCTAAGGGCTAGCTAGCATTCAGAACACAAGCAGAACGCCTAAGAAGTAACAAGGAACCATGGCAACAACCTCCTGGCAGAAGAGGGATCAAAAGGTAGAGTTATTCCGAGTTGGAAGGAAACTGGCCAATAAGCAGGCTCCAGTTCACTAATAACTGGAAATGCAAACAAAAACTACAGAGTGCGCTTTGTAATAAATGGAAAAATTATGCTCCAGTGCTGTCAAGATGATGCCAAATAGGTAATAACAAGAACTGTTATAAAGTTTTGTACATTGACAATGGGTATTTAAGTTGGTATAAACCTCTGTACACACTTTAGCAATAAAGTTTAAGTAAAAGTTAAATAAAGAGCAATATGCCTGTTTGTTTTCTAATGAGAGACAGCAAAGGAGTGATCTGGATGGAAGAGGAGGTGGGGAGGAACTGGGAGTAGAGGAAGGGAAAATTATAATCAAGATATATTATATGAGGAAAAAAATCTATTTGCAATAAAAAGAAAAAAGAAAACCCAATAATATTCTATATACACAGTAGAAATAAGTACATGCTAAAGCAGAACAACAAATTATAATTTTAAAAAGTTAAAAAAGAATGACAAATAAGTGCATGACCAGAGGGAGTTTTATGTGAAGCTTGAAACATGAAAAGCCAACCATAAGCATGGGAACAATGTCTGCTTCAAGTTAGATGGGGACTGGGAAGTCGAGGGAACTTCATCTGTGTGCCTTTGCCCTTTGCTCCTTGCTTTGAATCAAGAGTTCAAAGGCGTTTGTTTCACATCACAAACGCTTTCCTGCATATCTGAACTATTTCTCAATACGTTTTAAAGACTGAAGTTGTTTCCCTGGTTAAACTGCTTGAATCAGAAAGAAACGAGTATGGACCTGGAAGACGTTCATCCACTCATATCTGGGGACCACTTTTAGATCTTTAAGAAGCTGTGGAAGATGTCAGGGATGCCCAAGTATGTGTTTCGATGTGGGGATTAAGAATGTGATTCTGGTCTTGTAGAGGATAGAAATAATAGACATGAATATGATAGAATTTTATTTTTTAAATAACAAAAATGATTCCCTGTTTCTTGACTGAATTAACTACATGAAGAAGTAGTAGGCTCTTTCTCCTATTTCATTTAGTTCCTATCAAATTCTGCTAACGCAAGGATCTCAGCCCTCTGTGCAATAGGTCCTGGTCTTTCTAAACCTACATAGGTGCCTCAGCCTGGCCTTGGCAATAGGTTTCTCATTCCAGGGATTTTTCCAGGGTCACTTTAACCCACAGATATATCACATGACCTTAGGACCTCAGGAACCTTGAGGAACAGTCATTGTTTTGAGTGGAGTTATAGGACATCTTTTCACAGTTGTGAGAACTTGGTAATAACTCTTCCAGTCCTCAGCGTGAGAGGTAGTACACAGACCCTTGCTTACTGCACACAGCAGGGCAGAGAGGGGAGACACTGAGAGATAGACAGTGGGTCCAAGGGGCAAGCATGTGTCCCATCCCCCGTCTCACTCTCCCTTCCAGAACCCACTTTCTCTCTCCTTCATGAGCAGGAAGACCTGCGCTGGGTTTAAGAGAGTAGGTCTGATTTTAAGGGCACCAGACACCCCTGTTTACATATGCATGAGTGCTCCAATGCAGCTCTTTCGACACTGGCTGAAGCCAGCACTGGAGCATTAGGATTTTACTAACAATGTAATAAGTCTTTGTGACAGCGTAATGGGCTCACTCTGCTGAATAGATGGCTTCTAGAAGTTCTACAACACAGGCGGGATTTCCATCCTACCTCTTTGGTGATTGGAAGGTCTTCTCCCTGGCCCCTAATTCCCTAGGGAAGAGACAATCAATAGTCACAAATTCCCAGGAAGAATGAGAAGGTAAGTGATAAGATTCAGGCAAATTCCCCCAGGCTCTACTACGGGAGGGGTAGGGGTCCCTTTCTTCTAGACCCGCTGTTCAGATCAGGCTCTCTGGCAGCATTAAAAGAGGAGTAGAGCAGAGTTAGGAGAGGGGATGAGTTTGGGACTCTGCTCAACAAACTAGAGGTCCCAGAGGTCCCTCCCCAAGATGCTTTTCTTGTTGGTAGAAATAGATGCCCCAACCCAAGGCTATTGTCCCCACAAAAGACATTTGCTTACAATTCCAGCCCAGGAGATGCAAATGTCAAATAGGAGCCAGGGGTCACCACCTTAGCCCCTACCTAGTCTTATTGATGATTCCGGCACCCAAACAGGCAGGGCAGAAACCTGGGAAATAAAAGCTTGTCCATCTACTTCAACCGATATTTTTCTATTTTTAACATCCCAGATTAGCCTTAAAATCCCTTGGTAGGGAGGATGACCTTGAAGTTCTGATCATCCATCTTGGGCTGGTGATATAGCTCAGCTGGCAGAGTACTTGCCTACCATGTATCAAGCCTTGGGTTCAATCCCCAGCACCGCATGACCCGAGAGTAGAGGTACATGGCTCTAATCCCAGTGCTACAGGGGAATTAGAAATCAAGGTCATCCTTGGCTACATACAAAGGTTAAGGCCAGCGTGGTCTACATGAGGCCATCTAAAAAAAATTAAGTAAAGCACTAATGTAATATATTAGGTAAATAAAAACAAAACAAAACACAATAATCCAATGCATTGAAAAAGAAATAAAAGCACTAATATAAGAGTAAAAAATTCATTTTTCTTTAAAATGAACCCAATACTTTATTTTACATATAACAATATGATTTGTATATTAAATAACACCATAATAGAATGATTTGAAATAGTTTTAAGTAGAAGAAAAATGGGAAAATTTCCAGGTTTTCTTTATACTGTGTTCTATTTTCCAAGTTTCTCCCAATTATAACCTTTTTAAATATTAAATCAACTTTTAAATTATATGTCCTAATAGCATAGCGATATTTCATATTGACTAACGTCAGCTAGTGAAACTCATCCTTTTAAAAAGAACGTCTGAAAACAGCTCTATAAACCTAAACTTCACATCCTCCAGAGAGGACATCTGAGGACTAGAATGCTGAAGCCCCACCGGGTTCCCTCCCATGTGTTCACTGTTCACGCTGACATCAACAAGGGCAGGTTTACCAGCCCAGCCCTACACTGAGGCACCCATGGCACAAACCAAAAACTCCTAACAAAGGTAAGATCTCACAGGAGATCTATAATCTCCCCCCCACCCTCGCCTTTACCCCAGGCTGACTTCGAAATGGCTGTGTAGCAAAGGATGACCTTGAACTTCTGATCCTCACACCTCCTGAGTGCTAAGATGACAGGGTGGGTGCCCTATGCCCAGTTTACTTGGGGATGCTGGGCAAGTGCGCTACCAACTGAGCCACAGGCACATTGATATTCTGAGAAAGGCTGTTAAGGAAGTTTAAAAACTAGGACTCCATAAAAATACAGTGGTGATAGCTGAGGGTGAAGCCCATTGGGGTTACACTCAGTGGGCTATGCACCAAAAGACTGTTTTAAGAGAACGGGAAAACCTATTACAGCTTCTGCCAGAAGCTGTTTAATAGCTGTATATTTATCTCAGGAATACAAATTGAATTCTTTAATGTTCTGCTTCACTTAGCTGAATTTGCTTAAACATTTGTGTGTGTGTGTGTGTGTGTGTGTGTGTGTAATCAGTGTGGTGTTTTGATTCTTTTGTTAAAAACAGAGACTATGATAGAGTCAAAGTCAATAAATGTTCATTGAAGCACTGGAGACATCTGGCTGAGCTACGGAAAGAGCCTTCAAGCCCTGGTATTAGAAATTCTCCACCAGAATAAAGGTGCCCTGTGCTCTATTGTAACAGAAACCAATGTACCCAACTTTAAACCAGCCACAAATGGCATTTCTCAAGTTTTTAAAGTAAAGGATAGGTATTGTAAGGACACAGTGGAATTTTAGTGGAATATTGTGTTACTATTATTCTCTGGTTTTATACACACGGATTGTGAGAGTCACAACCAGGCCTGTTTCTAGTCTTCCTTAAACACCAGACAGAAGGCTTTTCTTCCCTGATTCCAAGATCTGCAGAGGACACCTGCTTAGTCCCCAAAGGGGCCAAGCGAGTCTTGCTCACACAGAGCTATCACCGTCTCTGGCATGTAAGCAAACAAATGGATGATTAGCAGATGAGTTAGACAGTTATTATGTGGAGTTCATGTGCATGCATACATGTGTGTATGCACATGAGGGTATGTGTGGGTATGCAAGTGCACGTGTGCACATGTGTGCGAAGTCCAGGGGTAGATGTCACATGTCTTCCTCCACTACTTTGCATCTTATATTTTTGAGACAGGGTCTAGCCTGGCTAGCCAGCAGGTTCTAAGGATATTCCTGTCTGCCTCCCCAGGGCTGGGATTACAGGTGCACACCACCACACCTACATTTAGGTGGGTGCAGGGGATTGAACTCAGGCCCTCATGCTTACAGAGCAAGCACTCTACCAAGTGAACCATCTCTCCGGTCCTTTATGTGGCACTTTGAGATGACGCTGGCTTCAGTGATCTGCCAGGGGCTGAACCCTCCACTAAGAAAGCTTCAATGTGAGCATCGCTGGGAACTTTCAGACTTGTTCTCCAGGTGAGGTCGGCGGTGATGGATACTTGCTGTTCCTGTTTGGTGGTTTCTCCCAGGAATGACTCACATCACAAGGGACGGTAAGGGACATCTCAAGCCTGGACGCCCGGCTTTTCTAAGTGGCCCAGGAAGCTGAAATGGAGCCACCAGGCTGTTGCCTTCCTAGCTGGGTCTGGCCTCTGTGCTTTTGAGCTGATAGCCTTCGCAGGGAAGACAGGAGGTAGCTTATGGGCAGCTATGACGTGGGGGTTAGCCAATCTACATACCGGCTTAAAAACAAACAACTCCCATATGCAGACTCACATATATTTGGGAGGAACCTCTGAAAACAGGTAGCTATCAACCAGGGGCATTCTTCCGCTAGGGGCACTGCTGCACACGTGGTTTGGGGGTAACTCTGGTGTCTTCCATCATTCCTTGCCCTCTGGCTGAGGGTCCTGGAATTACATCATCATTTCTATGGGGGAATTCAGATAATAAAATGCTGACCGAACATGGCCTCCTCTTCATTAACAGAGACTGTACAGCCAGGTACCCAGCTAAGGAGTCATTCAAATGACAAGTTACACGACCCTACGACAGAAAATGGAGAAAGACAAGTATGTCACTCCTGGCAAGAGGCTAAGACAAGCTTGTCACGCTACTTTCCTCATATGAAATGGAAAACAAAGCCAGAGAAAGTGAAAAATTTAAACCACTCTAATGCTAAGGCTCTGTGATCACCATTCCCCCTCTCGTGTGTGTGCTGTACATGTTTGTGTGTGAACGAGGGGGGTGCACACGTGTGGAGGCCAAAGATCAATGTTGGGTCTCTTCCTCAATTGCTGTTTATTTACTTTCTGAGACAGGTTTGAACCTGGAGCTCACAGACTGTCTAGAATTGCTGGGCACAGAGTCCCCAGGAGCTTTAGGGTTTCTGCTGCTGTGATAAATACGGACTCAATGTGACTTGGGGAAGAAAGGGTTTATTTCACTTCACAGCGTGCATTGTCCAGGGACATCAGGGCAGAAAGCTGGAAGCAGGAGCCGAGGCAGAGACCATGGAGGGGTGCTGATTACTGGCTTGCTCACCATGACTTGCTCAGCCTGTTGCCTGCTTTTACAGCACTTAGAACCACCAGCTTAGTGGTGGCACCACCCACAGAGAGCTGGGCCCTCTCCCATCAGTGATCAATCAAGAAACACACCGCAGGTTTGTTCATGGGCCAATCTAGTTGGGGCATTTTCTCATTGATGCTCCGTCTTCCCAAATGACTCTACGTTGTGTCAAGCTGACAGGAAACTAGCCAGCACGCTCCGGAACTGGGAACACAGGTCTAAGTCACCTGTAATTTTACATGGATGCTGGGATCTGACCTCAGGTCCTCATGCTAGGAAGCACTTTACTGGCTGAGTCAGCTTCCCAGCCTGGGCCCAGTCACTGTACTCTACACACATTATCTGATGCCAGATTATTACTTCTGTAGAGGATAAATGACTCAGAAACTCAGGAACTGTGCCTCTGTTTTCACGTTAACACCCAAGTCTAATATATTAAGAGAAAAGAAGATTCTAAAAACCTTAATGTGCACAGATGTGAAGTCCTAAATGCTTAAAGATATAGTGACATATGCACATTTAGTAATGGCTGCCAGGCAGGGAAAAAGACTGACTTGGGAGGTTGACGGCATCAGCTGGAATAGCTCAGCAGCCAGCACCATGGGGACGGGGTCAGGGGAGGGCCCTGGCTTTCCTGAGTCAGTCAGAAACCAGCTCTGTCCCGCCTGCGCCCACAACTTCCTCCACACCCGATCCTTCCTGCAGCCACTGTTTGCAGTAGAGAGACCCTGTGGTAGGGCAGGTGTGAGTCATGTTCTTAGGAGCTCCCAGAAACACAGGGCGACAAAACAGTAACAAATAGGGGCAGGACAGATTGTCCAGCAGATAGGAGCACTTGCTACTCTCGCAGAGAAGAGGACTCAGGTTTGGTTCCCAGCACCTACATGGCAGCTCACAACCATCTATAACTGC
This sequence comes from Ondatra zibethicus, assembly GCA_004026605.1. NCBI lineage: Eukaryota > Metazoa > Chordata > Mammalia > Rodentia > Cricetidae > Ondatra > Ondatra zibethicus. The sequence continues at coordinate 30,516 of PVIU01006212.1, read as the reverse complement.
AGTTCCAGGGGATACCACACTCTCTTCTGGCCTCTGTGAGCACCAGGCATGCACATGGGAGCACACATACATGCAGACAAAATACATATAGGAAATAAAGCTATTTAAAAACACATGTCATAATAATTTTCAATAAGCACTGAAAGAAGGCCGGACAGTGGTGGCACACACCTGTAATCCCAGCACTTGGGAGGCAGAGTCAGGTGGATCTCTGTGAGTTCAAGGCCAGCCTGGTCTACAAAGTGAGTTCCAGGACAGCTCGGGCTACTCAGAGAAACCCTGTCTCCAAAAAAAAAAAAAAACCCAGCAATACAAAACATAGAGAACTAAAAAAAGGAGGAAGAGAGGGAGAAGGAAGAGAAGGAGGAGAGGGAGGAAAAGGAGGAGGAGGAAGAGAAGGAGGAGAAGGAGGAAAAGGAGGAGGAGGAAGAGAAGGAGGAGAAGGAGGAAAAGGAGGAGGAGGAAGAAAAGGAGGAGAAGGAGGAAAAGGAGGAGGAACGGCAGTCAAAGCAGCAGCAACATGGGGCCAAGAGAAAGAGTAAAAGGGTAGGGTGGGGTCGAGGGCACATGGACAGTGAAGGTCTTTGTATAGAGGTGACAGTGGATTCGAGGATCGCTGAGACAGCCTGGTGCAGGCCATGAGGAAGCGGTAAGGTGAGGTCTCAGCGAGAAGGATGCCAGGTGCCTATGGAAACTCACCCTACACTCCCTGGTCTGTCTCTCTCTCCCACACACCTGCAGCTCCCATCCCACAAAGGCAAAGAGGCCCGCAGCCTGAGGAAGACACACTGATGGGCGGGTAGGGAGCCTCCAGTAAGAAACACACAGGGAAGGCGAGAAGAGGGGCCCTGGACTGCAGAGGGAAATGAGAGCTGAGTGAGGGTGGGAAGGTATGAGTCATTCCTGAGTGTTTCCTGGTGCTAGCCACGGGTATGGATGCCATCCATCCGTGTCATCTCCTCTCCTCACCTCGAGGTTGTCAAGTGCTGTGGGTTCTATGTCTTTAGCGACATCCCTTGACTCCCCCATGGCTTTGCTCCATCCCCTGGCCACTGTCTTGGAGCAAGCTACCATCATCTTTCTCCAGGACAACTGCAACACAGCATTTAGAAAACAAGGGCATCAGCAGGACTCGCTGCCCAGGAAGACCCGGCTGCACACCCCTGCACACAGCAGGGCTTCAGTTCCAATGTGGAGAGCTACGCCACGGATACCACTGAGTCTGTGCGCTGCCTTCTCTCTTGCCAACACGGAGCTCAGCAATCATGGGGGCTCCTTCTGAACCATGTGCTGTTGGCATCTGCCATCCCTAGCTATCACCCTTTCAGCCCATTTGAGATCACACTCAATTTGCACAGCTGGGGATTTGGCCTTTTCCTCTGTGTCTGTCCATCACCTATAAAGCTTGATGCCAATGGAGGGACTAACGCATTGTACGCCTACTAAACTGCAGTAGGAGTTCTAATATATGAGGAAGGAACGCAGGCCGGTCAATGGGCACTCTGGATCTACTGTGTTCTGTTTTCTAGGAGACAACAAATAGAGGCTGGGCTGCCAGGGGTTTGAGGCAGTAGTTTCCTGCAGACCTGAATTCTCATTTCCATGAGTCTCCCATAGGCAAGGGAGACTCCAAGTTTTGCCCACAGCAAGTTAAGAATGAATGATCTTGACTTCTCAGAATATCAGTTCTCATTTTCCTACCAGACATCTTCAAAGAACTAGTACTTAAAGGCTCTTCCAGCATCCCTTCTCCACTGGGGAGTGGAGCTTAAGGAAAATCAACACAATTATTACTTTCATCTCTCTTTAAAAAGAAAGTGTGTTTGTGTGTATGTGTGTGTGGTGTGTAGGTATAGTGCACACACTCACATATGTGACTGCAGGTACATATGTGTCATGGTAGTTATGCATAGGCTAGAGATAACCTGAGGAGCTGGTCCTCGTCTTCCACGTTTTTGAGGGCGAACCTCCCACCCACTGCTTCCAGGGCCTTTCCTGGCTATGAGTCCCGATTCTTCCTAGAAGAACTGGAACTATGCACTACCATGCTCAGACTTACATTAGTCCTGGAGATTCGAACTCCTATCCTCCTGCCCTGGTGGCAAGCATTTTACCCCTGAGCTATCTTCCCAGCTCAGACCTTCCTCTCTTTAAAGAAAGTGGACCTGCTACATCCCAACGATGACTTGGGGAGACAATGAGGAAGTCCAGGAGCACAGGGAAACACATGAAAATGAGGTTTCTCATGTGGAGGCCCCTTAGGGACTCTAAATCTGGCTCTGCATTTCCTGGCACATCCAAGGGCAACAACAACAACATTTCAAATAGGAAAAGTAAATTTTGTGGGCCACAAACACGGGTAGATCTGTGCAAGGGGGGTCCTCGAGCTGCCCCTGAAACACCACATCTAGGAGGGTCTGAGTGTCTGGCTGCTGCAGGAAGCCCAGGGACGGCATGGCTTGCGCTCTGTGTTGATGCAGGACCACGGGAGACCCTGTTGGTACTGATTTTCCTGTCTATATTCTATAAAACACACCATGCTCCAGCTTGTTCTTAAAGACTGATTATAGTGGGCTTGGGGACTGTTATTATCATACAGGAATGCGGAAAGCTGAGAACTGTGAAACATGAATAAACTGAGCCCCACCAATGATAGTCCTTGATAGGCAGGCCAGATTAAAGCCGGACTCCAAGGGAACTTCACACTATGCTTGGGCCTGGTATATTCCTAAGATACTGTCCTAGGAAAGGGTGTCTCTTTCTTCAGCCTCTCATCTGGGGGAGAATGTGAGCAATGGTGCCATCCTAGATCAAAATAGGTCTCTATGTTGCCAAAGGGAGTAAGCTTGTGCTGTGGAAATTTCCATGTGGAGCCCACAGAGTTCTCCAATATTCCCCTGCAGGCAGCAGCCTCTAAAAGACAGGTCAATAATTCGGTTTCCTTTCTGGTAATTCAATTCCTTGTCTGCTGTGCTTCTGGGGCCTTCTTGTTTAGCATGGCCTTGGGCTCACACCTGGGCCATTTAGCACAGGAGGGGACATCTGGAAAAGTCACACTTGGTGGAGCCTGGCTTCTGAGATGAAAACTCAGAGGGGAGGCTATTGTGACAAAAACAAGACAAACACTTAGCTAATCGCTTTTAGGAGGCTGCTGGCTTCCCAAAGCCCAGTGCTAACCATGGCCTTTGAGAAGCTCCAGGCAGCATACGACAAAGTCATGTTTAAAGTCCCTGCCCATGGCCTGGCCTCAGCAGGGCAGACAGTCCTGTCTTCAGACGAGAGCAAGTGGGGAATGAGAACCGCTCCTACCATAGCAGGCACAGAGTTCACACACCCTGTTGCTGATGCTGGCTGATGCTGGCGGATGGCCAGAAGGCTTTAGCGCATCAGAGTCACTGCTGTCAGGACCAGTGGTTAATGAGTCCAAACCAAAGTCACCTTCCACTGTGGGCTTTGGGGTGATGTGACCTGAAATGTTCTTGAAGCCGAGTTCATTTTCAGCCCTCTGGAGTGTGGCAGTGTCAGCCAGAGCAGGATCTGCAGTCTCCTGAGAAAGCTGACAGATTTCCAGATCCTGGTCCCACTCCAGAGCCAATGGGACAGTGACGATGATGCAAGAGCCTTGAGCTCCGCACCTGCCAATCACTGGGACAAAGAACGAGCTGAGCTTTGCTGAAGAGCAGTGTGTTGGGACACAACCAACTTACATCCCAGCACTCAGGCCCTCCCCTGCAGACACTGTTGTCTGCAAGGCTTAGGAAGATGAGAAATGATATCTCACCGGTACCTGCCACATCAAACTGTTCCAAACCTGTGGTGGGAAGGACTACTAAACACTAAATATGAGATTATTTTAAACTTTATACAAATAAATAAAAATATAAAAGTGAAGGTTAATTATTTAGAAAATATTATTTATCGAAATGATTCAATTAACAATAGAAAGCTTTAATTGACCAGTTTTTGCAGAATAAAAAGAGAAAAATTTACAGGAATTTTTCCACAACAAAAGCACCAACCCAAAGGGTCTCCAGGATATAAAAATTTTCAAACACCATGCATTTTCGTATATAAAAAATAGAAGTGGATTTCATAATTATTTCTCTGAAGCAAATACAACATTGATTCTTAAATATAATATACAAATACCAGTGTAAAGACTCTAAAATAAATATTAGCCAGCAAATTCAACATCTGCTATGGCTTGAGAATTTTCCTTGAGGAGCATGCATTGGGACTTATGTAATTCCCAGCATAATATGGCTGGGAGTGAGTCTCAGAAAGGGTCTACCTTCAGGAGTGGGTTAGTGCTGTTATCTTGAAAAGACTGAATTCAGTCTCCCTCATTTTTCTTTTCCCTTCCTCTCTTGCCTTTCTGATCTTTTTGTCTTTGAATGAACAAAACAGAAAGGCCACTATCAGATGGAAACTGCTTGACTTTCAACTCTCTAGTCTCTCTTCATAAACTTCTCAGCCTCTGACATTCTATTATGATAGTACAAGACAGACTCAGATAACACCATTTTAGAAAAATAATCCAAATGACCGAGGGAGAAGATTTATCCCAGGAATGCAAGGATGGTTCAACATCACAATAACATACACCAGATGAACTGAATCTGAAGGGATGCACATGATCATCCCTGCTAATGCTGAAAAAAAACTGATAAAAACTGATGTCTATTTCTAATTGTAAAAAGACTCATGAAACTAGAAATCTTAGCATGATAAAAGCACATAGACCTTAGTTCCAAAGCCCGCATCTCTGAAATGACGGCTCTCTGGAGCTGTCTCTAGTAAGACTGGGAAGAAGGCAAGGGAAACCTCTATCTCCTCTGTTATCCATTACTGTGCTGCACATGGGAGCCAAAGCAACCAGATAAGGAAATCAGTGAGAAGCGTGGGATTAGAAAACATAAAGTAAAACCATGTCTATTTGCAGACGGTATAATAGTATATCGAAAACATTTGAGAGAATCAGTGTTCAATTTAAACCAATCAATAGAAAACTAAGCTAGCCAGAAAGGTTATAAAGTTAAAGCACAAATCCCAGTAATCCTTAGATATACAAAATATATATTAATTAATAAATCTCCACTTACATTAGTAATAACAAAATGCACAGAAATACACTTAAAAATACACATTACTTAGAGACGGAGCACTTTTCAACGTGCATGAGCGACACAATGCAGAACAAATGGGATGGCAGCCCTTGTTCCTGGGCAAAACTCAACATCATAAGGATGTCAGTTTTCCCAAAATGTATTTGTAAATACTTTAATAAAGCAAATTCTTTATGGGAGATCTCTCTCTCTCTCTCTCTCTCTCTCTCTCTCTCTCTCTCTCTCTCTATGTATCTATCTATCTAGGTATATATAGTAGAAAAACAGTCAAGTTTCTAGAAACCTTGATATTTTATGGGAAAAGCCATGAGCTGTCCTGTACTACCTCACATTAAATCATTCCACAGGATCTCCATAACTGAAAAAAATGAAATACTGGCACCTAAATAAAAGGAGATTAGCAGACTAGGACAGAACTTCAGAAACAAGTTCTGTGCATGTGGGAATTTAGTGTATGGTGGAGGTGTTATCCTAGGTCTGTGTCTGGGGCAGTGCTGGACTCCTTGATGAAATGGTGACAGACAAGCCAGTATTCAGGGCATTTCTGCTATAGGTATTGGGAAAAAAATAACCCGATCCCTTATACCAGCTACATAAAACAAGCAAGCAAACAAACAAACACACAGAAACTCTAGGTTCAAAGGAAGAGCAGAAGAAAACAAGCACAAAAAATTCCTTTATGAACTGGGTATGCAGAAAGGCTACAATAACGAGAAAGGCTTAGTAAGTTATACTATAAAAAATTCTAAAATATTTGCATTGTCAAGCATGACTGATAATTCATTTTTTTGAATGCATGTATCTTAGAGGAACTCTTTTACCCTGCCCCCATTGTTACTTTAAATCTACCACAAAAGTGATGCTCTCTCACCTAAATAAGCCATTATAATTTTTTACTTAAAAGTAGTACGGTGGAGGGAAAGACCTGGACATGGAGGGTGAGGGAGCGCTCCCTTTGGGTCAGCGCTGGCTTCTACTTTACCTTCTTTAGTTTCATGTGTGCTCCACTGTGGTTTCCCTGTGCCAGGTCTGCCCTGCCTAGGACCCGGTATGTTTCTGCCACCTCAGGGCTGAAGTCACCAAATGCTCCTACTTTGGCTTCCAGGGACTCTTTCAGGATCATGGTCGCTCTCTGAGAAAAGGACAAAATGCTGTGTGGTTTAAAAGTTCAAAGGATTGCTTCGTGGTTAAGGGCACTTGCTATTGCTGCTGAGGACCCAGGTTTGGCTCTCAGTACCCACATGGTAGCTCACAGCCTCTGTAACTCCATTTCCAGGGGACCCACCATTGCCCTGCTCTGGCCTCTGCAGGCATTGGCATACACAGATATGCATGAAGCAACACACACACATACATGCAAAGATAGAAATAAATAAATCTTTAAAAAAGTTCAGGGACTAAGTAAGATCTGTGCCTCTCAGGAAAAATCATGAATTGATACACATTTAACATTTTCAAGACATGTTCTTAAGAGCTTGCACATTGTCTTTTGGTTAAACAAGAGGCAGTAACAACTTACCTGGGCAGAGAAGGTACAAATCATGAAGACAGAAAGCAGTGTGGACACCGTGTCAGCTATGGCTAGAACCCGTCCCGGCTAGCAGCATGAGCAGAACTAGGCTGCATGGGACCCTTCTGTGTCGGGGGCTCAGTTTATGTGTGATCTGCTTGTTCTTCAGATGTATACAACCTTATCTTCTGACCCAGGAGGGAGGCCCAGGCATAGAACAGCAGCTGAGAACTTCCCCGTTCCTATAGGGCTCATCCGTGGTGGAGCTGGAATCTGTTTCCCTGGCCCTTTGTAGGTTCAGGCTCTTCTCCCTCCATGCTCACTACCCCTCTCGCATAAGAGAAAACCAGGCTGTACTGTGGATCCTACTTCTGGACTTCCTGTTCTCTCAGAGAATGCCCAGGGAGCCAAGTAAACATTCCATGGAGCACGAATGCTATCTTGCTTTGCTTATTTATGCCAACATGGAATAGAAAAATCTGAGTTGGTCAGAAAACGATATTTCCTGATTATTAATTTTTGCAGATACCAAGAAGTACGGGGGCAAAGTCTGAGCTTCCAACACATCCTGAAATTCTTTCCAGATCTTCCACATGAAAACATAGCTATGGCTGCACAACACGAATGCCGAATTCAACAGCCAAATAAAGTCAGGACCACAGAAAGGGGTTCCCATAGCATAGCTCTCTCTGTGTGTATAGGGGAGGTGGCGGCGGGGGGTGGGGAGGAGAGCCAGGCACGTCCTGATCCTGTGCCACAGACAGGCAGACATATGAATGAAGAACATTGTTCCTTTTTGGCAGTAACATTAGTTAGGGACTGGGGCTGGCACATTGAGGGTGGTGATGAGTAGAAATGAATTCCTTAGGCAAAGCAACTGTGTAACTTGCCAAGTATGGCTCATGAAAGCACTCAAAGGTCCAGGATCTCCACGAAGACCTGCCTGTACCCATCCCCTCCCAACACCGGTGAGTAAAGACTTAGATGGAAGCAAGAGTTGGGAGAGGTAGTTTTTCCCATGGGATTTGACTGTTGGGCTTTGGGAAGCCAGTCAGTGATGGGGAAAAGGGCAAGAGGTCCTTTTCCTGAATGAAGCCTTTAACACTGCTTCAGTTGCCTAGGGAGACGAAGAACGGATGTGTATTAAGTTCAAAGGCACGTTCTGATAACAATGGAAAACAGACGGGAAAACTTAACGGTGAGAACCAAGAATTCTTAAGACTTAGATGAGAGAAGAGGTCATGGGCACACGAGAGCCCAGGAGAAGCACACCGTCTATGTGTGGCTATTGAGTAGATTGATTTGACCATAACAAAGCATGTAGGGAAGAAGGGAGAAACAAGACTGGTGGATGGTTAGCTTCTGTGAGGGACACAGGTTTGCCTTTCCTCACAGAGTATCTTACTCTGCAGCAGAGTGGCCTTCACTTACTTTTTATTGTAAAAATCATTTCCTCCCCAGAGGTTACCTTGCTGCTGGTGCAAGCTAGCCTGTGAACAGGCCATAACCACATTTGGGATGGTTTAGGTAAAGCACCATGCTCATCTGTGCCACGGTCCTCGGGACCAGCTCTTGTGGGACTCTGCTGATGAGAGGTCGGCAAGCAAGGGTAAAGAGAACAGGAGGCCATCATGCGTGGCTGGGCAGGCTGCACCACTGCAGGGGTACCTGGCAGGAGAAGAAGGGCTGAACCCTAGGCCATGCTGCATTCTCTCAACAATGTGCCCTGGCCTGGCTGTGTGCACCTAAGAAAGGGGCAGCTTTCCTATCCTTGCAAACACACAGAAGGGCATGGAAGGGTTCTGGAATGAAAGAGCCAGTTTGCTCAAATCTCCAAGGGCAGTCTGGGAGAGCAAGGCACATCTTTTAATCAAGTCTCATAATTGGTGTGCGACACACCAGGAGTGACACTGGGCATCAGCTGCCTCTATACCGTGGCAGGAAGGATGGGAACTAAGATTGAGTACACGGATTGTGGAATCTAAGAATCAGCTGGCCAGCAACCAGGCATCCGTTCTGAATCTGTTCATTAACTCCACCAAGCAAGAAAAGCCTGGCCCTCATAGAACTTAGCTTGAGTGTCCGAGCAACATTAAATAGCCATATAAATTTACACTGCAAATATTTTACCATGTCAATGGGATTCTGTAAGGAAGAGTCGGAAGAGTCCAACGCAGGTAAGGGAGGGGAGGCAGGGAACTGAAGGACAGATTGCACTAGCCTGGAATGAATCCGGGAGGGCCTACCAGGAGGAAATGGAAGAAGAGACCAGCCTTGGGGTAGAATGTTAGAAAAGGGCAGTGTGGGCTGGGGAGACGGATCTGTCTTTGAAAGTACCTTCAAGCATGAGGGCCTGAGTTCAATCCCCAGAACCCACATAAAAATGCTGGCTGTGGTGCCATGCGCTTGCCATCCCAGAGTTAGGGAGGCAAAGATGAAAGGCTTCTTGGGGCTGGTGACCAGTCAGTCTAGCCTAACTGGTGAGCTGCAGGCCAATGAAAGATGCTGCCTTAAAGGAGGTGGGAGGCCTTCCTGAGGATGCCATCTGAACTTGTCCGCTGGCCTCCACATGTGCTCAATATGTGCACACACATGCACCTGTACACACATGAACATGCAGACACACATGCATTAAAATAAGAAAAAGCTATTATTACAGGAAATTAGTTTAGGGAGAGGAACAAAGTGAGCCTAGAAATGTCAGCAGAATCTAGACACTGGAAGAGTCATTTGCCGTGAGGACATTAAGGGTCAATGGAGAACCAATGAGTGCTCACTGATCAGGGGTGCTTTCAAAATGTGAATGGATCAGATAAGTGGGAATGAAGCCCCTGGGAAAGGGAAGGTGTTAGAGAGGTCCTGACAAGAGATGATGCCTGGTAGGAGGGCAGATGTAAAACCCCATATGTAAGAAGGACATTTGTAGGAGAATGAGGAACCTGTGAAGTCGCTAGAGGACCAAGGGGTCTAAGGTAGGAATCTGAGGCCCTGGCAGGGTCCTCTGTCTTTGGTTGGGTGGATTTAGAAGAACAGGGAAACACTAGTGGATCTGCACTGCCTAAAGGCGTGCAGAATAAAAGCCCATGTTCCCTAACTGAGAGAAGAGAGATGACGGATGAGGGAAGACTATGGGGAGGAGTCCCCAGTCAACAAAGAAAAAGCAAACTTTATCTTCATCTTCAAGATTTTCTATGATAGACTGAAAACACACGCGCGCGTGCGCGCGCGTGCGCGCGCGCGCGCGCACACACACACACACACACACACACACACACACACACACACACACACACACACACACACACACACACACACACACACACACACACACACACACACACACACACACACACACACACACACACACACACACACACACACCCCAAACCTCTATTATTCTTTCTGGAGCTGCTATGATTTACGGGAAACAACTAAAGGTTTTTTTTTTAATGTAATATAAGCTCGGACGAGTATAAGCTCTGGTTTTGTCCCACTTTTCTAAGCCACATAGAGCATGTCTTTATAGACCAGCAGTAGAGAGAGTGAGCTGAAACCTCTGTGCTGTGTAGTTTTTCCTTAGATATGAACATTCCAATACTCAAAACAAGACACTGACCGCCACACGCCATCCCAGCTAGAAGAGCCACCTGCAGTGAGTAGGGTTTTGCCCACTGAGTTCTCAGGGTCTCAATCCCTTGTGATCTTTATAGTTGGATGCAACATTTACTTTCTCACAGTTTTGTTTCTAAGAGAAAGTATGTGGCTGCTCCTTGATTTATTCATCTGGATCTCCCCAGAGGCTAGGGCATCCCTGTACACACTAGGTGTGTAATAGATGCTTGAAGACTGAAGGTGTAGTCTTTGCACCCGTGTGAGTAGCTTGACAACTGTGATCTAAATCCACTTACTTCTTTTTGTCCAGTGATTTGCAGAAAATTGCAAAATTCATCTTGAATCGAAAGGAACTTGGCTCTTCCTGCTCCTTCGGAATCCTTCACATGAGCCATGCTTTCCTGGAAATACTGCTCGGCCACATCTGAAAAGAGCACAGAATGCCAATTTTGAAAATAGCTCAAAGATCCGAGGCAGAGATGGAGAAAATATTCTGTGAGTGATGGTGAAATGTTTAAAAATAAGCACTTGGAGAAGAGAAGCCAGTTCAAGAGACTTTCCTGTGCCCGTTAATCTGCTTGTTTTAGCAGAAACTATTTTCACCTCAGAAGGATACAGTAATTTACTTTCGTATTTTTCAGACATCTTAGTGTTCTTAGTGATACAGAAAGTGTTGGGGGTGGGGACTCTCCCAGACCTAAACACACTAGAGTATTTTCATGTTGATAGATCGTCATCTCTGCCTAGAAATAAGTCACTCCTCACAACTCATATAGTTTTATGGACTCTGACTGCAATCTTGTTTTATATTTCTATAACACATACACACATAACACACAACAACAAACACAGAAAATCTGACTGATACACTACTGAAGAAAAATCCCAACCATTCTAAGCTCTTCAACACGTGGACTAATAAAACAAGAGTAGTTTGGGGCTGGAGAGATGGCTCAGTGGTTAAGAGCATTGCCTGCTCTTCCAGGGGTCCTGAGTTCAATTCCCAGCAACCACATGGTGGCTCACAATTATCTGTAATGGGGTCTGGTGCCCTCTTCTGGCCTGTAGACATACACGTGGACAGAATGTTGTGTACATAATAAATAAATAAATATTTTTTTTTTAAAAAAAACAAGAGTAGTTTGACATAAGTGGCAACCATGAGCGAGAGAGGGAGCCCAGCAAGCGCAAAGGGAACTGAGCCACAGAGCTGCGGCTGCACACAGCCCTGTCATTATAACAAGTACCTGAGATAAATCATAGACTGTGAGGGACAGCTAACCGTGCTCACGCTCTCGGAGGTTTCACCCAGCGGCTCTGCGGCTTCTGGTGATGACATGATGGGTAGCGGTAAGTGTGTCACGATAACCAGGAGTGAGGAGAATCAGGGAGGAGCTGGGTTCCCAGAGTCACTGCCTAGAGATTCTGCCACCTGTCAATAGCGCCATACACTGGGGACCAAACCTTTAACACCCTGGTGCCTTGGGAGGACAGGTAGCCAAAGTAGCCAAACCCTGGCAAACAGGGAGCTTGTTGAAGTTAAACAGTAAAAGGAAATGTGTCAGCTCAGGGACCCCAAAGCCAAATTCTCCACACAAAGGGGATTTGTTTGCCCCAAAGGGACAGAGGGCAGGGATAAGAGATAAACACAGGAGATAAGAGGACAAAAGGGACAAGGGGAAGGGGTAAGGGTGTTTCCCAGAGGGACAAAGGGTAGCCTATAGATAGAAAGGAGACAGAGGTGGCACACAGGCAAATGGTGAAAAGGGTAGAGGGGGGAGCCCTGTGTTAGGATGAAGCATTTCATTTGAATTGGGCATCTTAATTAGGTGAGCCAAAGGGGCCTTCTGCTTACTGGACCTCAAATGCTTCAATAGTTGGACCTTGGTAGTCATCCTCAGGAGGAGGAAGTGGCCAAATAAAGAAGCAAAACCTGGGGGCTTAGCTACGGGAATGCAATCTAATGGGTTTTAGCAAGGCAGAGGGTATGGGGAAGAAGGCAACGCCTTCCAGAGCCATGCTTGCCTTCTCTAGCTGCCAAGGTCCCTTCAAACAGTCCACAGACTTAGTAGAAAATAGGATATTCACCCAGTGTTTGGGTTCTCCAAGACTGAGCAGGACTGGGGACTAGACCTGAAGTCCATTTGAATGGTCAGAAACTGAGTGAAGCTCCCTGCCAAGAGCTAACCCGGTGCTTCTAAGATGTCTCCACTGCTGCTCATTCCTGAGGTGCTGGCTCAAATCTTGAGTGTGCTGTGAGGTCATAAGCCTCTGCTGGCTTTTAGAGAGCGAGATCATCCCTTGGGCCAACTTGATCACACTGGCTTTTGCTGTTGCTGCTTTGTTTTCTGAGACAGGGTTTCTCTGTGTAGACCAGGCTGTCCTCGAACTCACAAAGATCAACCTGCCTCTGCCTCTAGAGTGCTGGGTCTAAAGGCGTGTGCTACCACACCTGGTTCACGTGGGTGTTTTCAACATAGAGAGCTTTGTCCTGCTGGTGGCAGAAAAGGAAATCAGAGACACTGGAAGCTGTTACGGTTTGGGTCTGGACGGCCTTCTAGTAGCTCACAGGCTAAAGGCCTGATTTCCGTTTTATGGAGCTTTAGAAGGTGGTGGGGCCTTTAAGAGACGGGGCCTAACGAGGAAATCAGGCTACTAAGGTGTGCACTTGAAGGTAATATTGGGGCCTGGGTTCCCTTTTCTCTCTCCTTTCTTCCTGGCTGCTATGAGGTAAGCGGTTAACTCTGCCATGTGCTTCTGTCATGGTGTTTAGCCTGCCACGGGCCCACAGCAACACAAGTGGAGACTTCTGAACCATGAGCCAAATACACATTTCCTCTCATTAAGCTGTCCGTCCCAGGAATTTGTCACAGCTGCAGAAAGTTGACCATCTCGGAAGCTTTAGAGGGGCGGGGTGGCAAGAAAGAAGTTCTCCATTGCCGACGTGGACAAGGACCCCAGAAGAGTCACTGGCCAACAAGAAAGCAAGGGCTTCAGTCCTGCAGCTGTAAGAACCGAAATCTGCTAACAACAGGATGGCGGGGCCTAGGTGTCAATGGAGCTGGCTGGCCGCTTGCTTACAGCCTGAGCAGAGACGTCAGCTTTGCTGTACCAGCCACCTGACCTACAGGGCCAGCAGCTAATAAACAAGTACTTAAATAACAACAGTCATTTGTGCTTATGCGTGAAGCATGCATATGTGTGTGCGCATGTGTGTGTACATATGTAGAGGCATCCCTACATGCATGCGTATATTGAAGCCAGAGCCTGCCACTGTGGCATCTTCCTCCATTATTCTCCACTTCATTACTTCTCGGAGGCAAGGTCTTCACTGCTTACAAAGTTTTCCACTTTGTCTAGACTGGCTGCCGGCAAGTGCCAGGACCCGCTAGCCCCACTGCTGGGCTTACAGGTGAGGGCCACCATTCCTGGCTTTTACGTGGGTGCCGGAGGGTCTAAACCTAGTTCCTTATTCTTTCCCAGCAAGCACTTCATCCTCTGAGCTATCTCAACTACAATATTTATATGTAACAGAAGAATACAAATGTGGAAAATATAACCTTTAAAGTTTATATTGCTTGGATACATGCTTTACATTAGTTTGGAGTTAAACAAATTTTAAAGAGCAAACAAGAGAAAGAAAACAAATACAGCCAGAGTGATGTTCTAAATGTTGAGTCCCCCTAAGATTCATGTTAAAATTCTAACCTCTAAGGTGATAGTATTTCTAGGGAGAGTCTTTTAAAGGTGATTTGTCATGAGGATGGGAACCGTCATGAATGGGACTTGTGTGACTGTGAGTCAGACGGACAGTTGCCTTGACACTATGTGGAGAGCCAGGGGAACACGGCTGTCTGTGAAGCAGAGGCAGCTCTACCTTGACCCTGAGCTTCCCAATCTCCAGGATTTTGGAAAACAATTATAAGCCACCTAATCCATGGTGTTGCTGGAGCGGATGAACTCAGCCAAAGACCTCTACAATGCAAATGAGTATAACTGCACAGGTTTGAGCAGTTCCATCCTCAGAGGGAAAAGGATATTCGAGACACAGGTTCAATAGTGATGAACACGCTCACTAAAATGAAAGGCTTCTGTTTATTAAGCAGTTGCATGCCCGTTTTCATAGTTGTAACTGTGGGTCTCTCATGCCAGCTGAAAAACACATGCATTAGAAGTAGTAGGCAGCCAAGATGGACAGTGAGCAGACAGAAACACAGTGAGGATGGACAGACTGACCCGAAGACACAGAAGCTTCAGACCGTGTGCTGATAAGTGGTCCTGTGTAGTGCGAGCTCTGAGAACATGGCTAAAATTTGCAGTGAGAGTCTTGGGTGCCGAGAAAGGATCCAAGCACATTCCTCCCTCCCATGAGATCTTCAGAAAGGGCAGAGGTAAACACCTGGGGAAAGTGTCTTCCAGATCGACACAACGGCAGAAAACTTGGGTCTGGGAACAAGCCGTGGCCATCTGCAAGGTTCCTGCCACTTTGTCTCCTGAGCATGTCCCATCCCAGGCTCTTGAGGGGATCAACAGAAACTGATCTGGACATCCCTAACTTTCTCCCAGACCAGCAGGTGCATTACTATGGTAGTACCCAAGTTTTATGGGAGAAGGTTCTCCCACATGGAAGACATCACCTCATTGCTGACCCCTCAAATGAAGTATCCACTCTGACACTCACTTTGATAATCTGACCACAGTGTTGGGGGCAGTGCGGCACTTATTTTATAGATAAAAGCTTAACACAAACATTCCAAGTCTGATGAGACTGGGGTTTCCTGAAGTGGAGGGTACTTGATAGTTTGATTTTCTAGCTAATTGGGAACCAATAAAAGAGTGTAGGCCAATCCTTTGAGAGTAAGACAGAACTGGTTGGATGGGCAGGCCTGGTGGTATATGACAGTAACCCTAGCACTTCCTGTCCTTGGTCTGTTCCTGGAAGGTCTCTTAGTCAAAGGAGAAAAATAAGGCAAGGGAACAGAATGTCCCTGATGGCAGGTGTCACAGGCAAGCTGACCCTGTCTGTAAAACATGCCAGGACCCTTGTTTCACGGGATGTTCCAGAGCGCAGGAACAAAGGGGGTCTCAGGTATCGACACTGACATTATCCCTGTCTGTAAACCTAAAATCATTTTATCTTTATCTGGGATAAAGGGAAACTCTTTTATTGCAAGAACCTGACTTACTCTCTCACCTTTCCACAGCCCTAAGTGAACTGCAAACCATGGTTATGTGGCTGGTCTTTGAGGAGAGAGCAAAGCATGCTAGTTCACAGCAGAGGAGTCGTGTCCTGACAGAGAATGTTTTCCAGGGCCAGAAGGGAGAGCCCAGGCTCCCCACACTCATCTGGAACAAGCGATAAGAGAGTGTCCAAAGAGACAGGAAGCCATGGCCTCTGGACATCAAGTCATCTCCCAGCATGTTCCTGTATTCTGTGGTTGGGTATGACTTCACAGAGAACCAGCAAGCAGCTCAGTGTTCTTGCACATGGCCGTCTGTAACTTTAAAAAGCACTTCTAGAATCCTCTGCAACCTGATGCCAGGAGCCTAGGCAAAGATGAAGTCATACCCTGAAACATGGAGCGTGACTCAGCGGGTAAATCTGAGCCTTGACGGCAAAGGTGAGCCAGGACCATAAATCTCCTGCCATTCCCACCACAGCCGAGGGTTGGGTTGTCTATGAGCTCCAGCAGGGGGAGGGGGGATGCTCTGGACAGATACTTTGACTGGCCCTACAGATGGCTCCATCTGAGGACTTGAGCCAGATAGACTTGAGTGGAGAGGTTCATACACAGACAAAGGAGACAAAGCTTTGTTCCAGAGCCAGAAATTAGAGGGCTGCAGAGAGGTCCACTGGATGATGGGAAGCTTAAAAAACTGTGTGTGTGTGTGTGCGTATGCGCGTGCACGCATGTGGGGGCCTTGGCAGGGAGGCCTGGGGCCTGTCCCCTTACTTTTCTCACACATCTGACCCCACACAGTGGGAGGCTGGGCTGTTAAACTTGCTATACAACCTGAGGAAGTTCATCTGTTTTGCTGAGGGCAGATACGTATCAGGAAACATGGTGGCTACATGGGTACCATGCCAGAAGAAGCTTGCAGGGCATAAAGGCGCCAAGCGTCTTCACGGAGCTTGACAAGGGGCTCAGACACCATGGGATCTGCTTGTGTTGGGGCTCCTCACTACTCAGAGCTGTCCAGACTCCCCATTCCACCCCTCTACTACATAGAGTGCCATGCAGAGCCACACCAACAGAGGTTAGGCATTCTGCAACCTTAGATCTCCAGTCCCTGAGTTTAGGGAAGGGTATGTGTTCTCCACAGAGATGCCTTAATAAAAAACCCTTTTCAAAAGCATCTGGATATAAATAGCACAGTTTTTGGGAGATGTTCTAGACACAAATTACATGCTGGCAACTAAAAGGATGACCCAGGCCTTGTGAAAGTGACCATCACAGGCTATGCACTTCGGCCAGCCCAGGAATGGCACAAAGGGGCCACAGGCCTCACTCCAGACACACAGGAAGAAGGCAACGGGCCAGGTAGGGTTCCTGAGGTTTCTGGCTGGTTGTTCTCTAGGGAAAAGGTCCGGGCATTTCGGCTTGAGTGAGTGAAAGGCCACCCTTTTCTTCCACTGGCCCCAAGAGCTGCTGATAGAACAGCCCCTACCTGTGCTCTAGGCCTGGGTTACTTGTACCACTAGCACTAGGGATGTGACATTCACAGTGTGACCACCTCTCTGGGTGGAAGGTATGGGAAGGAGGCAGTGCGTGGTCTCCTTGGCTGCCTTTAATTTGCTGAATGACCTTGCACTCCAGTTCTCTAGTTTGGAGGATGACTTCCAGAAGTTTCTGAAAGGAGAATCCTTCAGTGTTGGCAAAAAACAAACAAGCAAAGAAAAAAGCCAGTAAGAAGCTCTCTTTCCTTCTCCTGGCCGCATCCATTTCTCCCTCGCTTCCCAAGGGGCTCAGAGCAGGTGTGGAAAGACATCTGCTTGTGTTCTCGCAGGCAGGCAAGCACAGGCTGGTCAGGCGTTCTCATTTGCAATGAGCCCTGAGTAGAGTGGAGGGGGTGAGGAAGGTTCTCTCAGAGCACACGGGGCTCCAGGGCATGGGAAGACGGAGGATGAAGAGGGGATCAAGGGTGGCACCATCAGGATGAAGGGACATAGAGAGGACGTCACCACAGGTGGTGTCTCTCGATTTCTGCCAGCAGGACTATAGGACACCACAGCTCCACCATGGCAGCCTCAGGGGACAGACTGGAGGAAGCAGCTGAGGAGGGCGCAGGAAGGTGAAGGCTTAGGACAGTGGCTGCTCCCAGGTGCCCTGTTACCTGCCAGGCACCCCCAGGCTCCAACAGCTACAAATGCCTGGGGCCAACTGACTTACAGTCTCTCAGGACACTCAGGGTTCAAGGAGCATTATAACAGGTAAACCACTGTGTAGAGGAAGGGTGGGGTGTGCCCGCAGCAAGCAAAGCAAGGAGACACAGGAGGAGGAATTGAGGAAAAGGGGAAGCATGGAAGGTCAAGGAGACCAGAAATTACTTTAAAAAAGAAAAAGCTTCAGAAACACCTTCTTTAAAATTTCTACCTATGCAAAATGTAGGGAGAGGCTAGGACTAGTGGGGAATGGGAAATATATGCATTTGTATAGAAGAAATTGTACACAGGGAACCCAGTTACTCAGAAATCCCTGTCCCTCGGCTCCAACAGGGCAGATACCATTCCTTCTGCTGTCTTGGGACTCAGAAGAACTCCTTAGCCTGCTGGCACCCAGGACCACATGGGGCCATTTCCAAACAAGGCTGCCTGCACCGAGCAGGCCCTGAAGCACAAAGGTTTACACTGAAATGTACTTGGCTTGGGACCATTTCATCTTAATATCCTTAAGGAGAAGCGTTATAAACACAAGGCCAAGGCCCTGGACACTTAGCAGGGTTGGGAGAGCTGTTAATACCAAGTTTGTCTATGGCTGCTCTGGGAAGCTGGCCAGGCCCAGGTTAGTGACATTCCACGAGCCTGAATTGGGAATCTTCACGCAAGCACAAGCCTCCCAGACTTCTAGGGCAGTTTTGTCTGCATGAGGAATGCAGGATGGCGCAGAGCAAAGGCACCAGCTCCAGTATGTGGCCTGAAACACTTACGTCTGGGCCAGTGGCATTGCTTATTAGCAGACAGTGCCTTCAATGGACATCCAGTAAGAAAGCAGGAGCAAATCGGCAAGATGGGAACATTCTCAAATGGGGAATTAGGCTTTTTAAAGATCCTGTTTTTACGTTTTGCTTTTTCTCCAAAAACAAAAGCAAAGCCAAAAGTCTATGTTAGGTACAAACAGGTTTAAACATAAAAGAACAAAGGCCAGATTGCCCTGTGATACTCTGAAAGACATGCAGACTTGCTTCTGGGGGATCTGGCTAGGACTTGGGGGCCAGAAGTGACCACAGTCCAGATCAGAAAGTCCTGGGTGGGAGAGAGCAGGGGCAGGGATGGGGTGGACTCTCCATGACATCCCAGTTGTCCTCCTCCCTTTTTCCTGTAGGGGGCAGCAGAGGCCTGGACAGTCCTCAGCCCTGGGTGGGAGTCTCACAATCTTGTCTTGGTGACTTCCCCTATGTGAGGGGACAGCAGAGTGATGACAGGAAAGTGGGGGACTGTGCTTGCTTGGTCTCCAGCTGTATTCCCTGCCTGCGATGTCTGTCCTGTTCCTGCTTCCAGAAGGAAGTTGAATCCCTGGGCCTCCGTCAGGCTGTTCTTGCTCTGCCCGTGCCACACAGCATGCTTGCAGGCACAAGCTAGGACAAAGCCTGGGTCTCCGTACGCTGGCCAGGCCATGTGTTTTCCAGTCCTGTCTTCATCTGGCACTGAGGGAGCAAAGACTCTGACAACAGCAGGTTTCAACAGTTGGAATAATATGGGGAGGGGGGAGTGTTTCTCCACACATTTCTGATTTACTTGGGCCATGGAGACGTGAGTTTGTTTGCTTTACACAGCTGTTTTGAGGTCCACATTGCTACTGGACAACAGGCATGGCATGTCCTTATCTTAGCTTTAGTAGCCAAATTGGCCATCAAATTACCACTATTGTTATCAGGGTGATAGTGGTCCTCTGATTGGCAGGTGCTGAATCTGAAAGGGACCAATCAAGGAGCAGCCCTCAGGCTCATCTGGACTTGGTCCGGAAAGAGGGACAGAGGCAGACAGAGACAGACAGGAGCTTCTCCCGACCGAGAGAACGTTCTGGTAGGAAGAACTGGCTGTGGGAGCACCTTTGAAACGCTGGAGGTGACGCCGAGCTTCTAGGGCTGTGGAAGGTATTGACAGCAGTCGGAGACAGCACCAGTGGCTGCACACACTTCTCATGCTGCTGCAGCTGCCATCGCTATTTCCTGTGTCCTGTCCTGTCTCCAGCCCCGGCCCTGCTCTCCAGCCATTCCACTCCTGCTCATACACCTCACGGTGCTCATGGGATATGAGCTCTTTGGATGCCCATCAAGAAGTGCTCTGTACAGCCAAGGGGCTGAGGGTAGACCTTGTGCAGGCTTCTGAGTCCTGGGCCTTCCCAGAGGCTCTCTACACCCTTGTCTTTAGGCTGCCCTCACTCATCCAAGGTCCCACGTTTGCTACAAACTCCACAGACTCTTGCACGGAGGTAGAGAAAGAAAGGAGGAAGGTATAGGGCCAGTCCTTCGGTATAACAAATGATAAAAAGCATCTGGGGACGACGCTCTGGGCACAGACCTCGATCACTCAATGCCTTGGAAAAAATCACATTTTCTATTGACTAAGAATCTTCATTTAAAACTGGAGCTAAGTAAAGCAAGGCCAGTGTGTCCGATGCCGGGATGAGTCATTTAGTACACACATTATCTGTACCATGCAGGTGCGCCTATCACCCCTACTTTATAAGGGAGGCAAACCCAGCTGTATTTATATATTTATATAAAAACTCTACACACACACACACACACACGCACATACAACTCAATTTGGATTATCACCGATTCTATGAAAGGCAAAGCAGATGGGTCTAACAGCACTTTGGAACAATACCTTCTCTGTGTATAATTTCTGTTGGTCATCATTCAATTCCTATAGTCAACAAGGGCGTCCACTGTGTATTGGGTGGGGCTCAGAACCAGAATAGCCTCCAGGCAAAAAGGCTGTTTTTAGCCTTTGCCTCTTCCATCTCTTAGTTAGGGTCGTCTCTCAGAAGAGACCATTTTCTTCCTCTACCCATTTTAAATGCTCAGAACCTTCCAGTTGTCCTAACTCAGGAACAACCAAGACGTGTCCTCACCTTAAGGCTTGGGTGGCTCAGTTTCCCATCGAATTGTCACAACTGTTACCAAGATGATAGGTGTTTCAGGTGCCCTCTGATTGGCAGGTGCCGAATCTGAAAGGGGTCCTATCAGAGAGCAGCTCCTGTGCCCACCTGGAACTTGTCATTTTGGTGTAGAACAATGAGGAGACAGACAGAGAGAGAGACAGGGTGTGTGTGTGTGTGTGTGTGTGTGTGTGTGTGTGTGAGAGAGAGAGAGAGAGAGAGAGAGAGAGAGACAGACAGGAACAGATCCCACAGGAAATAAGGATGACAGTTCTGACAGCAGTGACAACTGAAAGCAGGTGCTGCTGTTCTCACAAACTGCTGTTGACACCTTGAACATGAAGTCCGTAGAAGCAGGGCATGACCTCCAGTTTTACAGAAACACTCGCATAGCAAGTTCTTCCCACCTTATGACAAACATCCGCCAGAAGCCACAGGTCTGGACCCATGGTGGTTCACCTTGTACATGTGAGGCTGAGGCAGAAGGACTGCCTTGACTGAGTCTGAAGTCAACCTAGGCTACAGAGTAAAACTATGTTTCAAAAAAATACATATCCGCTGGGTGGTGGTGACGCACACCTTTAATCTCAGCATTCTGGAGGCAGAGGCAGGCGGACCTCTGTGAGTTCAAGGCCAGCCTGGTCTACAGAGTGAGTTCCAGGACAGGCTCCAAACCTACATAGGGAAAGCCAGTCTAAAAACAAAACAAAAACATATCAAAAAAAAGTGTTAAGTTCTTTGGAACCATAAATGTAAAAGGGGTTAAGATAGAAAACCTTATATATTTTGAAAAAGAGATTAAAAATAAAACAGAATAAAAGAAGCCTTGGACCCCAAACTTCCTTTTAGAATCGCAGGGCTACCTGGGATCACAGCTGTCCTCACACTCACTTTAACCGTAAACATATTTGAGGTAGTTACCATCAACCAGCAATTGAAGGTTTCACCTGAACATCCAAATTTCTTCCTTCTCTGGACAATAAAAGCTGCCTGCCACGTGGAACCACGTTGCTAGAGCCAAAAAGCTAGGTAGAGGATTCTTTAGTTTGCCGTGGTCCTCACTACTCTGTATAGTCTCTCATTCTATAGTCAACAGTTGTCCGCAACTTGCTTAAGTTTCCCTTAACTACCTGATACACTCACACTGCCTAGACATTCGATTGCTGTAGATATTGGGGTTCGTATAGATAACTAGGTAGTGTGACTCTTGTACTCTCAAATATTTATATTTTCAGTGTTTGGTTAAGAGTGGCGGGAGTTCCTTTCTTCCATGAGTGGGGTGTAAGACAAGAAAAAGCTGGCCAAGCCTGGGGCTCTTCGATGGTTTTGAAGGTTCATTTGACTGCCTCGGGTAGACTGCTCAAAGTGAGGGGAGCTAGCAATTCACTTGGTCCTTCCTTCCATCTCTGCTCAGCCTCTCCCAGGTCTGCTGGGTGAGCCTGGAGGGCGGAAAGAAGAGGGTAACCTACGGAACCCTGCACCAGCTCCTGCACAGACCAAGTCCCCGCTGGGCTACGGCCTTTTTGGACCAGGTTGCTCCTTGGGGTTTCCCCTTTACCTCCTAAGTCTGGCCTGTTACCCTGACTCCTGCTTCCTGAACTGACTCCACACCCTTTCAACACTGATTTTTGTCCTCCTGGAATCATTGTTAGTCAGGATGATTTCTATCTGATATCTTGGAATATACCTGTATTCTGTGTAGGCTACACGCCATTTCTGAATAGCTTGGTCTCACCAAAATCACTAGAATGTGTTTCCTGTTGCACATAGGAGGCCAGGATGGTGGAGCAGAGAATCCCCAAATCCCATGTTCTAACTCTCCTGCCGAGATGAGAAACTGCATATTGAGCGGCAGCTTCCTTTTGAAATCCTGACACTGTGTACATTTACCCAGGCTGAAAGCTCTGCCACGTGAGCTCTGAGTTCAGAGCTGTTGCCCCATAGCTCAACAGCCCCAATAGCTCAACAGCCACGATAGCTCAACAGCCCCGATAAGTTCAACAGTAGTCGCCTTGGAAAAGCAGAGAGGTCCCTATCGGCTGTCTGTACATGAATTCCCATTGCTCATAGTGGTGTTTTGGATGAAGGGTGACATTCTGAAAGGTTAAAGGACAGGTAGAGGAAAGCCCAGGGAAGCTGCACAGCAGCTGAACCTGAGGGCAGAGGGTTCACACCACAGCCTCACCCACCAGTGACACATGCCCAAGCCACTTGTGTAGGAGGGAAGGGTCTGTTCTCACCGTGGTGGTCGTGCCTCCCAGAAGCAACAGCAGCCCGGGCAATAAAGTGTGCAGAGTCTGCAGCCTCCTCTGGGGAGGGATTTTTACTCAGGACGATGAGGTGTGCCTGTCACCACAGAGAGAAGAAACAAGTTGTTTACATGCTTGGCAGAAGCAATAGGAAACCATCCTTGCAGTGATAAGCAGGAAGCCAAGGAACTTTCCAGCATGCTGGAAGGGATGATTGATGAAGAAGCACAATTGACTTTTGGGAATTTGAAACGCATTGGGTGGAGGCCAGAACCCTGGATGCAGAATTTACTTGGCTAGAAAAGGCAGCTGGAGGCAATCTCCAAAATAAATCCTTTAAAAGCTTATGGTCATTTGACTCAGCAAAGATGACCAAGGAGCGGGGTTGGGGGAGGGGAGGAGAGGTCTTAAGAAGTGAAAAATTCTAATGAGGTGCACAGGAAGCAGGCAAGCCCAGCTTCTGGCCTATTGCACAGTCACAGTGTTGATCCTCCTGCAGAGGGGCAGCCTGCTCTCCGAACCCCAAGCCCACCTGCCTGCACCCTCTGCAAGAGGCCCACGGGGAGCTGCTTAGTTCCTTCATAATAAAGTTAATTTTAAAACCGCTCAATAGAAAAAAATGGTATTGTACAAACACAATAATAAAAATCTTTTCAAATAAAATATCAAATATAACACTTCTAAAAATGTTACTAATCATCTCCCTGTCAACATTTCAAATAAAAAAAAAATTGGGCCAGAGAGATGGCTCAGTGGCTAAGAGCACATACTGTTCTTGCAGAGGACCAGACTTTGATTCCCAGCACAGACATCAGGCAGCTCACAAGTGATCTCACACATGACACACACACTTATGTAGGAAGGAGAGCGGAGGTCTGTTCTCTGTGTGTTTTGCACACAGACACAGACACACACACACATAAGTGACAAAATTTAAAAATACCCTGGGTAATATGTTTACATCGCTCCCATAATCACTTGAAGGATGTCTATTGGGCAAGCTGCGGACAGTCATGGAAAGCTGGGATAAATGTGAGCTGATTTGATGTGCTCATTCAGGGCGGTGGGCAGCTTGGGGTTATTGCCGAAGAGCGCATGTCCGTCACTTTTCTTACTCTCATGAGAAAACAACTGACACAAACAGCTCACGTGGCAGTGGTGACGTCACGGTGGGGGGCGGTGACGGGGGTGCCAGCCTATTGGTCACACTGCGCTTCCCTTATGGAGAAAGAAGGGCGCTGGTACTCCGCAGGCTTTTCTCCTTTCCCCCTTTTCTCAGCCTGGGACCCTACTGTGCGGGAGGAGCCAACCGCTTCAGGATGGGCCTTCCCGCTCTCACCATTTCCTCTCTGGAGACATGCCCAGAGGTGTATCTGTGAGGAGTCTAAATCCAGCCATGTTAACAATGAAGATTAAACCTCACGGAGCACTACAGAGAGGGAAAGACTAGACTGGGCAGGCAGAATGTGACAACCACTAAGATTTAAGCTGTACTTTAGTTCTCATTTACTATGCAATGCTTACTTTGAGGATACTTTCTATGATCTTCAATTTATGTATGAAAACTGAGAGTGCTGAATGGGTCTGTGGTACGGGAGAATTGTCTGTATTCTGTCAATCGTGTTTTAAATAAACGCTGATTGGCCAGGCAGGAAGTACAGGCGGGAAAACCAGACAGGAAGTAGAGGTGGCGCAATAAGAGCAGGAGTATTCTGGGAAGAAGGAAACTCCCCCACACTCCTGCCCAGACCACCAAAGAAGCAGGATGTGACCTGCCCCGCTGAGAAAGGTACTGAGCCATGTGGCTAACATAGATAAGGATAATGGGTTAATACAAGCTACAAGAGCTAATAAGAAGCCCGAGCTAATGGGCCAATCAGTTTATAATTTAATGTGGACTCTCTGTATGATTTTCTTTGGGACTTGCCAGCTGTGGGAACTGGACAGGACAGAAACCCTAACAAGCCCGGCCTTTCATGTTACAGGTCTGGAGTATTGCTCAGAGGTGTGTGTGTTAAAGGCTTGGTTCCCAGCTGGGTGCTCTGAGTGTGCAGGGACTGTTAAAGAAGCGGGGCCTGGTGGGAGATTTGGGGCCATTAGAAGTGTGTTCTGAGAAGGGATTATGGGACGCCAGGGTCTTCCTTGGTTTTTCTGGTCACCATGAAGTGAGCAACATGAACTCCAAACTTCAAAACAGTGACCCAAATAAACTTGTCTTCTTGTTTGGGTGGGCAGTCTTCAGTGTGGGTTACAATACTGGAACACTGACAGGGTAAATGGTCCAGATCTCTCACAGGAAAGAATGGAGGTAAGCTCTGGCTTTGATATGTAGACTTCTGCTTGTGTACCATGTCCTGAATGTTGCTATTCATCCATCAGCCACGGCGTGAGACAAGGCCAACTGATGCCAGCACATGGGTGGGAGCAATGGCTTAAGAGAGGAAGCCATCCCAGTAGGGTCTTCTGGTCTGCACCAAGCAGCACCCCCACCTCTGAATGTGTTTCCAAGATTACAGTCAAGGAGAGGTATTATGCAATGCTACGCTGCCTCATTTGTTAAAATCCGAGCAGCCAAATCTTGGACTTGCTTGCCCCAGCCACCCCTGCTGGCATTGCTAGAAGACCCAGAGTTCTTAAGCAGAAAGGCTTCGATTTAAAACAACTTTGCTCACTACTTGTCAAAGAATTGCACAAGGGAACTGGGGAAGCCCAGAGCAGTCACTAGTTTCAAATCGGCACCAAAAAACCTGTTCTTAAACTCTGATTAGCAATACTACTGAAATAATAGCTATTTCAAAACACAGTTTCATGGACTGCCATTCAGACCACAGAGCTGAAGGGTGGAATCAAGTTCAAGGGTTCGGTGTTCGCAGAAAAAAAGAAAGAGTAAAACTGCCCCCACCCAAAGAAAAACACACCATGTGGGTATACTGTGTGCGCCCCTGGCTATCTACCCCCATGGCCCACTGCTGGAGAGGCCTCTGCAGGATGCTCGGGAAGGCTTTCCGGGGCTCTTCACAGAGACTTAACACACCAACATGTGCTGTTTCTGTCTGAATAAAACTCAAATTCCAAGGTTTTCTGTTTCCTTTCTATTGCTGTCACAATGCAGGAAAAGGTAATAAATTTGCCTATCACAATTATTTTCAAATGAATAATTACATGTTCTGAAAGGATCACAAGTTGCTTCTTGCCTGGAGGCTGAAAGTAACACCTTCCAGTAGCGAAAGAACAACACTAAACACCCACTTACAATATCAAGAAAAACGGTCCCAAGGCTCAAAGCACTGGCTCTCAACCTCCTGATGCTGCGACCCTTTAATACAACCCCTCACGTTGTGGCGACCCCAACCATAAAATTATCTTCACTACTTCATAACTGTAATTTTGCTACTGTTGTGAATCATAATATAAATATATGATACTCAGGATATCTGATACGCGACCTCTGTGACAGACAGGGTCCTTCAACCTCACTGGGGTGGTGAGCCACAGGTTGAGAACCACTGGCTTAGGGGCTCTGAATTCATCATACGATTGTTCTGACCGCAACACTTTTCTGCGTGAGAGGCTGATACTGTACAAGCAAACATTGATCTTATATTTCATAAGTTCAGTTTCTGATCAAATTTATTGCTTAGTGTTCAGGAAGCTTTTTAAAACCACATGCTGGAGGGAGGAAGGAGTGGTGTGGAACACCCAGAGTGTTTAAAATGTGTCAAATTAGCATCTCATTTATTCAGTAAAAATTCCATTCATTTTGGCTTAGTTTAATTTATTCCTATTTGGCTCAGTGTTATTTTAATTTTGATCTGCTTTCTACTTGCCAGATATTGTGCTAACACTATTTCACACACAAAAATATCAAGCTGGTTTCAGTTCTAAAGGAGATCACAGATGAACCACAAAAATGTGGGGTGCCTGGATTGTGTAGACATACAGACGCGTCTTACTATGTTTATGCACTTAGCTAACTTCCTCTCTGTGTCCCAACTTTTATAATTTTTAGTGGATATTGAAGGGTGAGAAAAGATGGCATCTGTATACAGGTTAACCAATAGAATGATCTTGTGCTCGGGTGTCCAGTCCCAAGGCCAAGGTCTTTACTATTTACACCAGAAGAACAAAGAAGGGACATTCTCTGTAAATGGAAAGATGAATGGTAAGTAAAGAACAGTGACTCTCAGCACTCTGGTGACCCACAGGGAGGACCCAGGGTGTCCACCCTGCTCTCCTTCCATGCCCCATACTCTCCTTCCGTGCCCCAGTGACCCACAGGGAGGATTCAAGGAGTCCTCCCTACTCTCCTTCCATGCCCCAGTGACTTACAGGGAAGATCCAGGGAGTCCTCCCTTCTCTCCTTCCACAGTCCAGACTCTGGGACTGTCAGAGAACTGTGATCCTGTACTGCCTCCTCTCTGGGACACAGGGCGGGATCAAGCAGCACAGAGAACATAGAATGGACTAGAAGGAACACATTAAAGCAACAAATGTCCCAACTCACATTGTGCCTCTCTGGCATTTGACAGACACACTTTCCTCTCTGTGCTATCTTTGCTCAACTGCCCAGGTTTTGTTTGCGCCCTTGAAGGCAGCATTGGTTGCCCACTGCAGGTTCAGGAACTGTGGCTCTACTGCATCGAGATAGCTTCTAGTGCTCTACTCAGCTGCCCCGCGTGCCCTCTCATCCATTCTTCTCTTCAGAGTGCAATGTCCATCGCCTATCACGAAACCCCTCGCATCCATATAAGTTTAATTTGAGATGGCGAAAATGGGGACCATTCTAAGTAACCATTAGTAGGGAAGTAGATGTAGTTTGGTTTATTCATACAGCAAATTGTCTCTGCGGATGTATATGTTAACGTGGCTACAGTTCGGAAACACAAAAAAAGGCAAAACTTGCAAAGAAATGAAGACATCAAAGCCCCAGTGATTTTCAGCCCACTTTTCCTCAAGGACCCCTCTTGTTCTGCACAATACCATCCATGGTTCTCTGACACTGGGGGGGTGGCACTTCTCCTGCCGAAGCTGGTGGAGCAGCGTGGATGCCTACTCCCTTACGCCCCCAACCCCCACACTTCCTCTTCCACCTGGCTGCTGCAGAAGGGCCTCCACAGCACATGAAGGATAGGTGACAAGGCCTGAGAGGGACAGGAGCACGAAAAGCAACTGGCAAGGCTGGAGATTTTGCAGTCCTGTGGAACTGGAACATGGCCGCAACTTTAGAACAATGCTAAGTAAAGAAGTGAATCCATAGCCCTACTGCTGTGAGTGAGAGAACTGGAGGGTGAGGAAGCAGTGATCTCGATGACAAGAGTTCCACTTGCCTCTACTGGTTTCCACAGAGTTCAGGCATTGGACCCCACTGGTACTCTACAGAGGCCATCACAGCAACTCCTTCATCTCATTATTCATTAACCTCCCCAGGGTGAGGGTTTCCCCTCATGTCTCCTATCTATCTATCTATCTATCTATCTATCTATCTATCTATCTATCTATCTATCTACCTACCTATCTACCTGTCTGTCTGTCTGTCTGTCTGTCTGTCTATCTATCTACCTACCTACCTACCTACCTATCTATCTATCTTTCTATCCATCCATCCATCTTCTATCTATCTAGCATCTAATATCTATCTATTGCCTATTTCTAGCTATATCTATCTACTATCTTCATCTATCTATGTATCTATCATCTATCTATCTACTATCGATCTTCATCTATCTATGTATCTATGTATGTATCTATGTATGTATGTATGTATGTATGCATCTATCTATCTATCTATCTATCTATCTATCTATCTATCTATCTATCTATCTATCATCTATGTTCTTCAGTATCCTATAATGATATCCTTACCAGCTGTCATCCTAAAATTGAGGAAGAATGCTAAATATCCTCAAATTGAACTTTTAAAATCAACTGGGTTAAGAAAACAACAACAAAAACCAAATAACCTTTAGTCTCTCACACTAACCAAGAACATTCATTGATAAAACCTATTCAGGAGAGTAGCCATGGCCATCTTCCTCAGTCCCTGTCAAATAACAGAGTGGGTGTTCATTCTAGTACCTCAGGTGCATTTCTGGAGGAAACCACAGAGTCCTCTGCTCAGATCCGTCTGTCAATCAAGGCAACCAGAGCCAGTGCTGGCAAACTCTTATCTAAGTGGGCCTGATGCTTTGCATCTATAAAATGTGCAGTATTCCTTGAGGAGGAAACTCAGTGGCTAGTAAAAAAGATCACAGTATTTCTACTTATGCAGAAACACTCAGACACAGGGTACCTGGGTGACTGGGGACAGATTTCTGTCCCCTCCACTTTGTAATGATTAGGGGACCACAGATTCAGAGGGAAGTCTTCTGCTACAGCTAAGTGCAGAGGGAGCACACAGGTAGCCCAGGGTACCTTTGTGGACTTAGAATATATTTACCTAGACAATGAGAACAAACATGGGTTGGTAACAAAGTCTCAACTTAGCAACGAACAGCCAGGGTCTCTTTGTAAAGTGAAGGCAAAAACCAGGGAGAGACTGGGGAAGGAAGGGGATATGAACAGGTACTTATTCTGCCAAGTATGGTGCTAATCAGATTATACACTATTTTGCTTAATCCCAAAGGACCAGTGACAGATGCTGTCTCAGCTTACAAGCAAGGAAGTGAAGCATCAAGGTCACATGGTGGGTCAGCCCAGGGCACAGAGTCAGCCTAAGGCCGACAACACTCAACTGCATGCTGGCTTGACCCAAATTGTTATCAAACCAACCAACCAAACTCACAGAAAGAAGACCTTCTTATCAGTGTAATGGACAACTATTTAAGGGTCAGTAAAAGTGTTGGACTCTGCCAAGAAATAAAGTAAAGTAGCCAGGGTGTAGTGAGGTACCAGTATGTGGATACCCAGGCTGCTTCTGAGAACTGTGGAAGCAGGGAAGAAATTGGGGAGTGAGGGATGGAACAGACATCACTGTGTCCACCTTCTGCTTTAGCTCAAGTCCCTGCCTTTGTTTATAAGCTCAGGCCCATTCATCACTGTGTCCCTGCGTCCCCGCAAGGCATGAGCTTTGCTGTGCTTATTTATAACTGACCAGCTTTCTGCGTCAGCCCCACCACAGATGGTCATTCCATCTTCGGCTTTTGAGGTGACGTCCTTATGCAAGAGAGGTCAGGTTACAGTGCAAGGTGGTCTCCAAGCTCTGTCTAGTAGGGAAGGCTTTCCTGAGGGGCTGGGGCTGCTGGAGAGGCCTGGCCAAGCAAAAGATGGTCCTGGGAATCCCCGGGGTGGGGAGGAGGGATTAGATGAACGGGAAGTCACCAGGGATAGACAACATCTAAAAATGGAGGCTCTGGACTAGGCCCATTTCTTTTAATAGTCACAGAGAGTCCTTCGCGGCTTTCCTCCAGAAGTCAATTTTATCTCTCCAAAGGGCTTGGGAGAAGTCCTGCTGTTTATAAGGATTAGCACAAAAATAGACATGTCAAGGGTTTATATTTTCTTCTGCTTGCAAGAACAGGCTTTCTTAAAACTTAACTAGATTTTAAATGTATATAGTCTTTTTTTTTATTTTTTATTATTTTTTTTTCCATACATTGTTTTGTTTTATTTTTTCCATTCAAGAACATAATTAAAGATGAAAAAAAAATTTTTTCCTTTCTTCCCCTTCTCCCGGTCCCCTCCCACTACCCCCC